>MJUU01015558.1:30986-47672 GCA_002080025.1 Modiolus philippinarum | reverse complement strand
GACAGGGTGATTCCTATATACCCCCCCAAACTTTGTTTGCGGGGGGTATAAAGAAAGATTGCTTAGCAGCATAGTACAGCCTGAAATCTTCTGAACAAATTTTAGACATAACCCAGGTTTACCCTATTTTTCCCCAGTTTTAGGTGGCAAATGCTCTTATGCCTATCCCTAAATCTGCACCTAGTAATATAAAAACTAGAGCCTCAGATACTGAGCCTGTATCGCTCACCTGAAAAAGATGCTTTTAAGCCGTGCCTATGCTGACGACCGAATATGTTTTTCCTATAGGGTCTAATGTTGAGCTATGTTCTCCTCACATCCATGTTTTTGTTAGATTCAATTGAAATAAGTATTCTTTGTTAATATAATTCCATTCATAACTCCAATACCGTAAAGTTAAATTTGCTTTAATGGTTTCAGAGTAGATCATGAAAATGAAGATTTTCCCATAGGGTCCAATGTTAAACTATGTTCCGTGCTGGCGGCCATGTTTTTTATCAATCCAAAAGAAAAGAGCCATCTTCATTGAGGACCTTCCATACATCATTCCTGTAAAGTTAGGTTGAATTTGCTTCAGTGGTTTCAGAGGAGAAGACCATTTGTGTATTTTTCCATAGGGTCCAATGTTAAACCTAAGTTCAGCGCTGGCAGCCATGTTTTTTTATTGGATCCAAACGAAATGAGCAATCATTTTTGAGGACCTTTAGTACATCATTCCTGTAAAGTTTGGTTCAATGTTAAACTATGTTCCGTGCTGGCGGCCATGTTTTTTATCAATCCAAAAGAAAAGAGCCATCTTCATTGAGGACCTTCCATACATCATTCCTGTAAAGTTTGGTTGAATTTGCTTCAGTGGTTTCAGAGGAGAAGATGAAAATGTGAAAAGTTAACGGACAGACGAAGGACGGACGGCGGATGCCAAGTGATGGCAATAGCTCATCCTCCTTTGGGTCAGGTGAGCTAATGAGCCATATCTATACCACAACATACTCTGTGATACCCTTTAATCTTCCTTCTGTTTTATTTTTGTCTGCACTAAAGAGTCATTGATTGTCAGGTGGCTAAAATCTAACCTAACTGCAGTTTAGGTATTTGTTCAAATATATATTGAACCTGTGGAAATTTAAAAGTTATCTAAATGGGTCTTGGGACAAACTTAACAGTCCAAAAGGGGTTTCACAAATACTGGTTGAACTGTAATACAATTTTATTGTATACCTTTCCTGTCAGTGTCTTTCATTTTAGCCTTAACTATATAGACACAACAGAATATCAAGTAATTTTTTAAACATTTTTATTCTTTGCCATTTTATGCAACCAGTTGCATAGACATTAACAGTTTTAACATTGAGCATATAACATAAGAAAAAATTTGATATTGAAAATCAACATATTTGTGTTCCAACTATGATATAAAATATTTCAATGGTAAATGTATGCATGAAAATAACCATGACATTTAAATCATGTTAAAAATGAATATACAAAAATGTGTGTAAATGGTAATAAAACTTTCATCCAATGGATGCACAGATTTCTTTTAAAAATGTAAAAAACAAGTATAATGAGTTCAAGGTAAAACAATGTGACTTCGTTAAAATACCTGAATGTTGCTCAAGAATATGAAAATGAATTTACAAAATAGAAAAGAATGAATATTATTCTTCGACTTCTATTACAATGGATTGCTATAAATGAAAACGTTCGTTTTGTTACTCTGTACATAAAGTAATTTTAAATTAAAGGTCAATATATCTGAATTAAGTGTATAATATTGAATAATACAACTGAACTTATTACATTATAGTTAAGAAGTTTTTTGAAAGGTGTTGATGCTCAAATATTAAAAAACTATTTTTGTAATTTTTTTCAACACTTTTACTCCCCAATGGGGACTTTATTTAGGTGTGCGTGTTGGAAAGAAAACTACAAGGTTAACTGAACTTTTAACAAAGAGAAATATAAAACAGATATTTTAGACTGGCCATTTGAGAACACTATCGATAAATAATCTTAAATGCAATGAACTTGCATTTGTGTTTAGTTGATCTTTGTATAAGTTAGCATTCATCCTACTATCTAAACATGTTCTACAATGAAGTTATCTTTGCACTAAAATATAGTGTAAATCAAAACAAAAACACTAAAAACTTTAGATTAAAAATATATAATCTATAAGTACAATATAAATACAATATATCTCCAATTAATATTGCATTATTCCATATAATAAAAATATGAAAACTTTAAAATATGAAAAAAAACAAGAACAAAACATGCACTAACACTTTTGAATGACAATAAAATATATATTCATTGACTAGCAATTTCAGACTTGAAAACATTGTCATTCTAAACTGTATTCCATTTATTGGATAAAACTGATTTCAGATTGCATAACTTGTTCATTTTATGACTGAGTTCTGATTGTCTTTGTTCATTTCTGATTTATTATCTCCACACACTACTGATTTGGAAAATTCTCTCTTTGATCTTATTTAAAATCTACTACACAAATTCATTATAAAATATTACATTCATCATATATTTTAATACATGTTATGAAGTAATTCTAATTTATCATTTTTAGCTACCTGTAAACATTAAACTGTAAACACTGTGGAATCAGTATAAAACTAAGTGAACAAGAACAATGCAGTAATTCTTTCAAGGTCACATATACTAGGGTAACAAAATTTACATCAATTAACTGTTTGATTGATTAGTTGATTAGAACTATACACCACTGTATACAACTTTAAAAGGGAGGTAATATTTACTCAGGTATTTGAAATTAAATCTTAATACTGTTAGAATGAACTTGCATTACTGACAAAAAGATCAATATTTTAATATTGTTTATTATAGTTTTTGATATAATTCCTCAGTGGAAAGATGTTCTCGATAATATCACATCCTAAGACTTTAACTCAGTTGGACTTTGACTTCAGACGTATATAATTTATTTTTCAAGTCCTGTATAAGCATATTTACATGCTTATCCTGAGGATTAGATAAGATTTCCAAGTTTGTCGCTGTTTCTAGACGTGTTATATATATATATATATATATATATATATATAAAACTAAAACAAAGCAACAACACCAATACTACCGTTGTGCTAGATCCAATCGGATACATACAATGTGACCTGATTATAAACTTCAAAATGAACAAAGTACGGATACTGACAAAATTCTTTTTTCCCTTCTCATGTTAATCTGTAAACAACATCATCCAACATGTAGCCCTTGATATTTTGTATAAACATTCGTAGTTTAGTCTTTGTAAATAGGTTTTGTTTGATTATTTTTAATTTTTTTATTGTGTTTTGAAGAAGAGACGGGCAGGTCTCGAAATATCAACTGTTATTTTATGTGCTATTTACTTTGTTCATTTTGAAGTTATATTCTAGTTTTTAAACATGGTATAAATTATATTCTCTTCCTAGTTTGGCACTTGAAACAGCCCTCTGGTGTACATGTGTTACATATTACAATGGTATAATGAAAATAATGGACAGAAAATGATGGAAGACCAAATGTCATAAATGAACATGTAACTCCATTCATTAGGCACATCATATGATATCTCAGTATTTTTTAAATATCAGATATGAATGTCTAAGGAAATAACCATAACAAAAGGCTCTTGAAACCATGTATATCACTCGGCTGGACCAAGGAAAACATAAATAGTCCAGTAAAACTATGAAAAAGGTTCTCCTTTTCAACTAAATAAACAGACTTCTACACGTATATAATGGTCAAATGTCAAACTATTTTCTCTGCTAGCTACCATCTTGAACTTGGTTAAGACCTTCCTGGCACAATTTTGAAAGGAGATCAACCCAAGAACCATTGGTCAAGTCTTTTCAGAGGAGAATTTAAAGGGACCATATAAGAACTATTGTGACTAAGTTTGGTACTTATTAGCCCAGTAGTATCAGATTAAAAGATTTCAGAATGTTGGTTCATATTGTTAAATTTAAAACCTTATTTCCCCATTGCAACCATCTTGGAACCTGCCAGAAGTTTTTGATGGAGGTCATATAAGGACCTCTGTGGGTAAGTTGGCTTCTAATTAGCCAAGAAATTACAGAGAAAAGGTCTGAATTTGTTTTCATTCTGGTCCAATGTTTGAATTCTGCTGACAGCTAACTTGGATGACATGTGGACCTATCAGACTGCTTTTTGATGGATGCCACCTAAAAACTATGATTGACCAAGTAGTTTCAGAGGAGGTCTCTGTTTTTCTAATTGGCTCTAATGTTAAACTATATTCCTAACTGGTGGCCATCTTAGTTGGGGTGAAGACCTGTCTGACTCAATTTTTGAAAGGGGACCTTCCAATGACTATTGTAACTAAATCTGGATGAAAGAGGTCAAGCTGTTTCAAAGATGTTTGGTTTAAAAGTCTATAATGGACAGATGACAGTTGCTGAGTGATGGCAAAAGTTGGACTAGACTATAGCCATATGAGATACATGTAAAAACAAAATGAATTTGAGTCTTATCAATGTTTGTTTGAGTGATCACTTTGTGAACATAACTACATGACAAACTACCAACAAAGTCTTATATTACACATAACATTTATACATTATAATAATTTACCTATTTATCATATTCTGAAAGTGCCAAAAAATAGCACTTAACTAAATACCAATAATAAAAAATGTATATTGACAAAGATGTAACCTCAGTCATTAGTTCCATGTATACAAACACAACATTTGTAAAAATTGGTCAGTTTTCCATCAATAGTAAAAAAAACAATGTCTCCTTTAAAAGTCTTAAAAATAATATATTTATAAACACATGTTTTTATCCATGTAGCACCTCATAATAAAGAAAAACAACTTTTGGTGGGCTAATTGATATAATCAACATCTCTGGAATGTTTTGACAGTACTGTTTGAATAATGGAATGTTCAAGAAGTTCAAATGCCTATATTAAGCATTTCTATATTCTATATCTTGAGAGCAATTGTCTGTTCTCAGTCTTGTATTATAATTTTTAAACACAACATAATCCTAGCTAACCAAGTGAGACATTCATACACTGTTCCCATTTACTGGAATTCCTCCAAGTGACTCTTGTCTTGAGTGTATTCAAGTCTTTCTTTCACAGTAAAAATATATCACTAACAAATATAGGAATATAAAAAATAAATAGTTTAATATTCCAATTAAGAAACAGTATTTGGACAGGATTTTCAGACATATCACAACCATGCTTATGTTGAAAGGTTGTAGGCAAATACTAGCTAAATGCATCTTCTGCTGGTGGTACATAAGAAAATCCTTGAAACATATTGTCTGCTTCCATTACACTAGCACTAACCATTTTATTTGTTCCTGCAGATTTACCAACTGATGCTGAAATTAAAATAAACATATATGACATTATTACCATTGATTAAAATTGTATATATTTTCAATCCAGAATCTTAAAACGAATCTTGGAAAAAGATTCAAAGATCCAGCAAGATCACATATTAATTTAATTCTCAAGGAAAAACATTTTGGTATCTCAAAAATATATTGGCACACAGATATAAACAAATGCAATACACATTTCAATTTACATATTATCTTTATTGTCTTTTGTGTGCAATAGTTTATGACCACTTACAAATATTGTAAATGCAGCCTATTTAAAAAAGAGATCATTTTCTAATACAAATGATCAAAACCTATCAGGCAACACATTCAGTGTGAACTGCAGATGATAGTGAACTGATTAAAGTAACAAACATTAAGCTTCATCCATGTCACACTTGGGCATTTGTTCAAGGTCATAAAACTTCTATGACCATGCCATTCAGTCATGTGGTTGCTCTTTGCATTTCTGTATTATTATTATGTAGTAGGTTTGAATTACTCATACCTGCCAACTTTTGGAAATGCTAATGAGGGTATGATGCATGGTGTGACTCCAAGGATAAGATAAAACCTATAAGAGGGATTCATATATTCTTTCCTCTTGTTTTTAATATCTTCGTGACTTTACAATTACCATGCATTAAACTAATGAAATTTTGTTAAGCAAAGAGGAAACAATTGCTCTCTGAAAATTTCCATTTTGATGCCCTCACCTGGACCCCCACAAATTAGGGTAATTGGCAGGAATGATAATTGTGAAGTATTTGTCTAAGGGATTGGCATTTATCACTATATTTAGTCAGTTTAAATATTTTGTGGTACAATGTAGCTGCTCGGATTTCATCTTTTTCTTTGTAGTGTTGCGTTATGTTAATGTTTAGGATTTACTGAGACTGATTGCTTTACTTATAAAGCTATATGTCACAATCTAGATTGATTCTCACTTTATTTCAAAGTTGCAATTAATATGAATGACAATATTACATGTAAATTGTTACCATGGAATGTAAATTACATTTCTATAAATGACCTCTACTTACCAGGCACAGGTTCTCTGACAAATTCTGGATCAAAATGTTTTAAATCCAATTGTCCACTCTGTAAAACACAATATATTTTTATAGAATATATCATACAATCTTGTCAAGTAATTTCACTATTTCTCACTGTCTTGCGGTCATACACAAATATCGCCACTTTATCTAATGCTATAAATTTTCACTTTTATTATAAATACAATTTATTTCTTTCATATTTAAACCCTGAAGTGAGCCTATATTCATAACTGAATGAAAATAATTCACAAGATAAGATTGTTTCCTTCAATTAAAAAACATTCTAGTGCTTTTGTCAGGCAACGAATGACCGTGATTGTAAGAGCACTATGGCAATGGACGACAGTGATTGTAAGAGCACTTTGACAGTTAATTTTATGTGTGTTGAATATCATGCATCCATGGGCTAAAAAAAGATGGATGCAGCGTTGTTTGACAATAACAATGAACTCCATTCAAACAGGTGCTAGAGGCCATCTTGAAGTTACTATGAGGTATGAGCAAAGCTCATTGTTGAAGGCCAGATGGTTACTTCAAGATGAAGAACAACAATAAAAACCTTGCTCCACTGCTAATACAAAGTATTTGTAGAGACTTTATCTCATGTACATCTATTCCATATCCTCAAGTTGTTTAATGGAGATAATTCTATGACTTTCACAAATCTTTTGTTCGAAGTTATATAAAAATAAATGAATGCTTACAACATTAGGATTATATGGTGGATGAATCTTTTTCTTGTCTAAATCATCCCAGTTCATATCAGCAAAGAATGCATGAGTTTTAATTTCCTGAAAATCTTTCTTGGCACCAAGTCTTTGTTCTTTTTCTTTTTGTAACAACTGGAAATACAAAAAAAATTAAAGTTAATACCGGTTAATATAAAATACAACAGTAATTTTAAGGAACTACTGCTATTTAATGATCTCCCCTGTTGTATCTATTAAAAAATTATTTATTTCACTCAAATCTTCATTCCAGAATATGCTGTTACAGTTTATTAATACAATTTTCACATTTCTTATATTGGCAAGGTACCTATTATCCTATCTATTCATGTGCCCATCTTTCCAACTTGCCATAATAGTTTCCAGATTTTTTTGTGCAAGTTATGGTTACTTGTGATGCCAAGCTTGCAAACTTGAGTTGATATCCAGCATCTGGGACTAATATAACAGGTATTTGAAACATTCACATTTCTTACAATTTCGGTGTCTCGGCAGATTTACCTGTAAATCATCGTATTTTTTAGCATTTCTCTGTTGAAACATAGGAAAGTTTTAGTACACTTTACAGCTACATTGTTCCACCGATTTTAATACAAAGTACACCATTTTATAGAAAAAAGATTGCTGAAAATCATAGTATATTTTTTGTAAAATAAATTTATTCCAAAGTATACAAATTTTGCTCTAAAACTTGGATAATTTTGTATTTTTTAGAAATATACCGTGAAAGGATGAGTGGCAATAAGACCCATATTTGGCCCAAAAAAATCAAGTTGTTTAAAATAGTGTGATATTTATGGGAAATATTAACTATTACATCTGGCTACAAAGAAAACATATAATAATACGAATTCCTTTCATTTTGACGTTATTGTGACATCACAAGGAGCCGTCTTTTTGAAAGAAAATCAGAAAATCTGCAATTTTGAATGTTCTCAAAGCAAATTTTCTTTAAGTGAACATGGGGCACATGCAATCAACAACTTCAAACTTTCAGAAATGATGTATTTCACCATTTTACACATTTTGACTAAATATGAAGTTGTTATTCAGATGTGCCCATATTTTTCAAAGCACAAAAATGTGCAAAACACAGCAAATATCTATGAAATTCTGACTATTTCCAAAAATATAGCTTTTGAGTTAACTGATTATCATGAGAATCAAACTGATATGGAAAAAAGCTTTATCATTTTCATAAAGCCCTATATTTGTTCAATGTTTCAGGAACATAAGACATCTGTTTGTATAGTTTTAGTTTCATGGTAAATCTTGGGCCAAAAATGGGTCTTACTGCCACTCATCCTTTTACACTTCATGGCGTTTTTTTCAGTACACTTTCTATTTTCCCCGAAATACTTAATGCTACAAAATTTATATGATTGAAAAGATGAAACTTAGATGCGAATCATGGTATATTTTTCTTTTAATTTTGTTGAAAAATTAGTTTTAAAATACACAGGAAGAAGTTTAGTGTTTGAACTCCAAAATTTATTTCTAAAAATTGCATGAGCATGGTCATATCAGTCAAAATTTATCAGCACTGTAAAAAAAATTTCCTGCATAAATTATACATGGCTATAAAGCCAATACAAAGAGCTTTATCCTGGTAAAATTTCATAATAGTAGGATCGCATTTGACATGTAAACTAGCGAGTTAAAGTTAGCCAATTTTCTTTATTTTCATTGTTCTGACGCTCATTAATCATCGATAACTGTCATTTGTTTATTGGACGGTTTCTCGATAATTTTACGACCTCTTTACACAAGAAAACAACCCATGGTGCATTTATTATCCATTTTTTAGTTTGGATTTCATTGTTGTTTGAATGAAAATTTAATGTTGTAAATATGCGATAAATCAGCTTTTCGGTAAATTTTTCAGAATAATTTTATGTTGAATAAATCAAAAGTTACAGCCAAAAATAGTAGCCTGAACACCGCTTTTTATTCGATCAAACAGGTTTTTTAAATAGTTTCAAATCCCTGTTATATTAGTCCCAGCCAGCATTTAATATTTGTTTGGTAACAATATTGCATTATCGAGCTCTGGTATGTAAAACTGAATTTTCTATCTATTTCAAGACACTGAAACAAACATGCCCTGTCATGAACCTATATCGAATACAGGAGCCCTCTGGTGGCATCCTGAATACTTAGGTGGTTCACTTTGGTACTGATAATTTTTTTTTTATTGGAATCTAATGTATTGGTTTCAAGTTTTTTTTTTACCCTAAACATTGCAAACACAAAACGTTTTTTTGTTACTGCATAAATATTCATGTGTGTATCATTACAATTTACCGATACATTCCACTTACCCCTTCTAAAATAGATCTTGCAGAAACTGATACATTGGTTCTGAGACGGAGGGGTTTATATAAAATGTTGTCGTACATTTCAGCAGTGTCTCGACTGTAAAAGGGAGGTAATCCATACATCATTTCATATAATACAGCACCTAAGCACCACCAATCTACTGTTTTGTCATATGGCTGTTTCCTTAACACCTCTGGAGCAAGATACTGTAAAATACAATAAATATTAACAGCCAATAGTTTTACTTTATGACAAATATGAAGGTAACATTCCATCTATATACTGACCTCCTTTTTATACACTTATCATAGAATACCAAGTGCAATATATCCAAAATCTTAAAGAAAACTTAACCAAAAGATAGAAACTTAGCAAAGGAAAAAGCCACCATGTAGGATAGTTAGAACACAGTGAGAACTGATGAAGGCCAATGACTGAAACCTCTGGATATTGGTATGAAAAATATAATGTACAAAACATAGAAGTAAGCAGCTAAAAAATCTTTAAGATGGAAAAAATACTTAGGACTTAGAACAAAACTGATGAGTAAAAGTTCCTTGATGAAGAAGAATGGGAAATTTTTTATTTTTTGTAAATTTAACAAGCAACAACTGGCATATATGCTTGAAGGCATACAATTTTAATTAGAATTCCTAGTATTTTTATTTTATCTCCTACACAAAAGACATAGGTAAATCTAAGACTGTAGATTTGATCAATGTTAATATCTGTATAATTTATGTGTTTAATTAAACAACACAGACCCTTTAATTGACAGACAGTTGTATAATCATTGTGTGACTCATAATGACGTTTGAAATCATGTCTCTTCGTACGACAATTTACGACAATATACGTAATTTGTCTGCCCTACATTAAACCTGCATCATCAATTGTTTCTTGCATTGTTATTGAATAAAAATTTATACACTCAATAACCTGGCAACTGCACTACAAATGTATGCAATAATGTTTTATTTTGTTTCATGAAACATACAGGCATCAATGAATAATACTTGATGATGTAAACTGTTAGTAATAGCAAAACAACAAATTGGTACAAAATACAGAGTTTATAAAATTGCTACATATATGTTACAGTAATGCTTCATAATGAAGGATACAAAACATTGTTGATACAGCTGAACTTTGAAGGCTCAAACTGCAAAAGTGTGAACACCATGGATGTCTCAAACCATTTTGTAGTACCTTTGTTCAACATAGTTCCACCTTGATAGATCAAACTCTTTCTAACTTGAATTGTTTTCATTGGTCCCTTCAAGCCATCAAAGTTCAACAGAATTTTAAAAGGTGAGATGTACTAATTGAAATTCGTATTTGTGTCTTTTTATTGCAATACATAAAATGTTGTAATTTTTGCTATGTAATCAAAACAAATGATTCAATACACTAAATATGATCAATGTGTTGACAGGTAGAATGACATGAAAATCACATTTGGGTAATTTTAAGTTCATAATCTTTTTTTTATAATGAAACCAAATGTTATTTAGATGTCATGACATGACAGATATTAAAAGAAGATGTGCCATTTTGTGGTCTTTTGTGGTTTGATCAATCAAAATCAATGAAAAAAAAAGTATAATAGAACTTTTGTTTTGGACAATGTTTTTTATAGGTCAACAACCTGATTTTGACTTTTTTTGCATTTTTGTAAGTATCCATTCCCAAATAATTGATTTCGCATGGGCACAGAAGGCAAAAACAATATTTTTGAATATTAATTCTACAAAACTGGTCATTTCAAAATAAAAGACAACAGACTTGCTTTCTGTCAATATTGTATGAATTAATGTACAGTAAAAAGACACATTTTCCAAAATATTACAGAGGAAATTTCAGTAGAGATATTGTCTTAATTCCTGACTAAATTTTGGGTGCTCACATTCTAAGGAGAATTTTGGTATCTGTATATATGAATGCTGAATGTTAGAGGCTGTCTTGAACTTACTATGGTGTATTAGCAAAGTTCATTGTTGAAGGTCTCATGGTGACTTCAAGATGAAGAACAACAATAAAAACATTGTTCCTTTACTTGGTTCTACCATGTATTTATAGAGACTTTGTCTCATGTGCATTTACTCAATATCTTTTCATTTTTTATATGATTCTGTCGCAGTGATGCATGACACGTAGGAATACAGAATACAGAACTACGCCGGAAGTGGGACCCCTGCACGGCCTGGCTAGATTGGACCCCAAATTGCTGCAGACGCACTGCCTAGTCGCTGTTTTAGTATTCCAGGCAGTGCGAGTTTACACCAGGTAATAATGGTTTAATGTAGTATTAGACCTTGTGTAAATATATCACGAGGCCATTTTTCTGACAATTCACTGAAATTTGTGTTAATATGATACATTGCTGTAACATATAGAATATAATACCTCAGGTGTTCCACAGAATGTACTTGTAGTTCCCATTCCTTCTATACCTTCTTTACATAAACCAAAATCTGTCAGTGTAATATGACCCTGAAATACATTATCAATAACTCATAGAAACCAAAATTCTCATCAAAATCTATAAAAGCAAAGTTATAATTTACATAAATTTAGGAAAAATTTAAGTTATTCAAAAAATAATAAAACTAAATTAATGCCAAAATTACTGCAACTGCTATGCATGAAAATAGTTTCTCTTTGTTTTAATTCAAACCAACACAATATTTTGTCCCAAACGAACTCTTTCCGCTGAGGAATATGTTTCAATAATAAATTTTAAGAAGCTGGCAACTTGCATTTGGATAGATGTTTATATTCTTATTCATTTTCTTATTCTTTTCATCATTCAAATCTTCATCAGAACACAACTGAGTAACAATTATGACTAATTAAGTACCAAAATAGACAGCAGTCACATGGATAAATCTCAACATTCAAAAGGATTCCAGAGTTGAAAAGTTTATCATAAATGTATCATACCTATAAAATACTAACCTTAGAATCCAGTAATATATTCTCTGGCTTCAGATCTCTGGAGAGCAAAAAAGATATATTATATTAAGGCATGTAGGTATACTGGAACAAATTTCTTAAGAAAATAAGGTTTCATAGAGCATCATTCTACAATTGTATAAAGGGTAATTCTAAATTTTCTAAAAAGTTCTAATCTTTTAATTTTTTTTTAATTAAAGATAGATAACAAAAAACATATTCAGATAATGATGATGTGTTTTATTTTATACCAGTCATGGTTTCTGGAATTTCAACCCATTTACATTTACCCAATATCTTAAGTAGTAGATCATTTCATGATAACTGCGGTCCGGAATTTTGCACATGCGCTGGGAACTGTTTTTATTTTCGACTCAAAGTCGTAGGAACACAATTATTGTGAAAGAGTCAATTGAAAAGTAATAAAGTATCTCTAAAAATAAATTATGAAAGGAAAGGTATAAAAATATGAAAAATATATTGATGACAAAGACAGGTGTTGAATTTGAAGTAAACAAATAAGAAAAAACCAAAGACAAATATAACCATGTGGTTAAAAAAAATACCCTAAAATATCTTTTAATGTTTTCATGCACGTTAATTTTGTGTGATAGTTGTCAGTTATAAATGAATTTGACAACAGGAAATGTACATCAGAGACATAAAAACCAGTTATGATGGTATTCATTACATATCTTGATGACATATATATGCAAATTTATAGTTAATATGCAAAATATATGACCCAACTTTAATATATCTTCTTTGTAAAATAAAACATGCTGAAATTTCCAGAAACTTCTATTTTCAGATGTAAAATAAGAAAATTTAGAAATGTTTATAAAACTTCATAGATCAGAATCCAATTCTTTTACAAATTTGAACTTGAAGCAAAACAAACAAGAAGATGCCCATAAATTTTGCAGTTTTACTGCAAAAACTATATAGCACTGTCTTTTGTTCCTCAAGGTCAATGGTCTACAACTGTTCTGATATGTTATAATAAGTGTATTAAGCCTTTGCATTATTAAATTTTACATTATTAGTTCAAGGTCACAAAAAATCGTCTTTAAAAATATATCATGCATAGTCCATATTTTATGATAACTGCAATGAAAAAAGAGGCAACTCAAACATATGAACGGGGAAAATATTTCTTTTTTGTCTATGTATGTACATTTTAGAGCAAATGCAGTAAGAAATAAACTCAATCACTAGGGAAAAAGCAAGACAAAAAACCCAAAGACAGCCTTCTAAAGATTTTAATCATCAATAGGATAAAGCTTGAATGTCTGTAATTTCTTGTCTTGCACTTCAATAATTGTTAGATTTGATATATTGTGTTACCTGTATATGATGTTCAGTGAATGCAGGTAACCTATAGCACTAGCCATTTCTGCTGCATAAAATTTGGCACGTTGTTCTGGGAAATATCTTTCTCGTTGTAGATGAAAAAACAAC
This sequence comes from Modiolus philippinarum, assembly GCA_002080025.1. NCBI lineage: Eukaryota > Metazoa > Mollusca > Bivalvia > Mytilida > Modiolidae > Modiolus > Modiolus philippinarum. Next base: position 33,766 of record MJUU01015558.1, on the reverse strand, counting down.
TGAAGACAGAAAGAAACAATTTTAAGTAAACACATTTTTGTATTATGTTTCCATTTTTTAATACCAGGTTACCAACTTGTTTCTTCTTTTCATAAAAATGTATTTATTTGTATACATATTGTGTTTTGACCTTTACCAACTCATTCTGCAAGTCAGTTAACTATGAAATCTATCGCTTATGTCATTGTGAAAAGTTTTACCCTTAAGGGAATACGAGTCTCAAAAATTTTGTAATTAGAATTAAAATTCTGACCTTTTGCCTCGAAGAGCACATCTAATGGAACAACTTTAGCAAAAAATTTTGAAAATCCATGTAGGAATTTTTGAGATATAAGACGTCAAAATTTTGGCGGGAAACAGATCTCTCTAGAGTTTTCCTTCAATTTGCATAGGATGTTTATAGGCCTTTAAATATATGAAATTATAATTGGAAGTTGATTAAATTTTATACACAGTCTATTTTATGTATTTTAAAGTGACTTATGACCAAGAAAATGTGATCCATGTGCAAAAAATTTTAGCACTGTTTGAATGGATAAAACCCAATGATATAGAATGCTTCTGAAATCTGAGGCTCGTACTCCCTTAACTAGTTCCTGTATAAATATTAGATTGGTAGACTCACAGACACAAATCTAGTTTTGATATTTTCTTCATTAAAATTCAAGTTCTAAAATTTTTTCAGGACTGTTCCAGGACTAATCAAACAGGGAGTTAAAAGGCACTTTTTTGAAAAACAAACAAGTCATGAAATGTTTGTTCTTTTCTGTCAATGGCAATAGAGAAACTCAAGCACTCAACATTAATTAATTCTGGTGCATCATGGACCCCTACTTTGACCATTTCTTGAATCGCTGTACAAGGAACTTGGCATTCCTACAAAACTAGTCAATAAACTTCATAAAATCATGTTTATGTAATTGTATTACACTCTTTCTTAGGCCACTTTGACATTACTATTTTTGTTTTTGTCTGAATGTAAATAAATAAAAGTCGCTTTTAAAAGTACAACTTTATAATATCAAGACAAATGAAGTTGTATATTTTTATTTTTATATAACTTGTTTGTCAGTTATAATACAATAAATGACTTTATATCTTATACTTATGATGGACATATCCGACAAAAACATACACCAATTCTATAGAAATAATTCATGTCATAAAAAATGTCAGGAATTTAAATCAAAATTTCATAACCACATATCAACAATATAAATGTTCTATCTCGAAATAGAAATTTGTTTTCTTTTTTAACTATATGAGAGTTTTATTTGGAATTCGATCAAAAACAATGTGACATTAACTTGACTTAAATGATTGCAAAAAAAAAAAAAAAAAAAAAAAAAAAAAAAAAAAATCAAACAACCATAATAATATAAGTATTGTTTATGAATTACTGTTAATGACAAAAACATGTTGTGATGATTAAATGTTATTGGGTTTTTAAGACAATACTGTCCTACTTTCTGGACACATTATCAAAATATTATAGATAGCTTGTGGTCATACAAAGTGCTAAAAACAAAGAAAAACTTAATTGTGATATCATGTAACCAAAACAATGATATTAAATAATATGTTTTATTACAATTTTAAATGATCGGTACCAAGTATCATGACATTATGTTACAAGTTAAAATGTCAGCGTGACGTAACAATTTTCTTTTAGCAAATTCCCAATTATGAATGGAAAGTTTGTTCACATAATTTGTGTAGTACATTAGTATAATGTCAAGTTTGAGAGAAAATTTCTGTGGGCAGTAGTAGTCTGAAAATTTGTTTCAAATTAGTTCTGTTGTGTCTTTAAATGTTAACAATGTATAATTATTACAGTGTATTTGGACCTGTGATTTCCTTGGCTTTTCTTTTTGTCTCTTGCCTAAAGTACAGTATTCTTAAACTAATTCTTTGTAAATCCTAGCTGCTAAAAAATGCTAATGCAAACCCTGTCTATGACTACCTCATGTTTCTTATCTGTTTTTGGTTTCATTAGCACTTCACATAGTGTTTTGATTTTCAATGTTGAAGTACATGGAGCTACAGACTTGAGAAGCGAATTTAATTGCCAATAAAGGGCTACGCCGAGCACAGCATGATACGACCGTTGCATGTCAACCACTGAAATTTGAACAAGTGTAAACTAAAATGAATGTGGACACAGTAATTTGCTGGACACAATAAGAACCTTGACACATAAATTAACTGGACACAAACTAGTGAAAATAAAAATTAGTTTTTTTAATCCCTTATTACTAGGATATTGTAAGAGCTAAGAAATTCTGTGGACTACCATCAAGAGAAATCCAAAGAAAAAACTCGGGTTGAAATCCAATGAAAAATACAGATTTCACATATTTTGAAATATTGCAATTTGGCCCCTTTGACCCATTATAGCTTTGAAACCGAAGAGCTACGCAAAATATACTGCCATATTACTAAAAGCTAACAATGAGAATAATCCAAAGATAAAAATCCCATCAAAATCTAATGAAAAACAAGATGTGTTTTGTGAAACACTTATGCCCCCGGGTAAAAGTAAAGAAGAAACATTTAGCAACTTTGAACAATGAATGTCCTTCTGACAAAATAATTTGTAGAAATAAATTCTGGTATCAACAGAAAAGTTTAATCACATCAAATGATGATTGCAATTGGATGCAAACACAGAAGTCACCCAAATGAACCCTTCCAATCATTATCCAAGCATTATTAAGAAAACAATTTTCACCCCCCCCCTTTTTGGAACATTTATAGCCAACTCATTGTGTTCTGTTTAT
>MJUU01015558.1:9651-30166 GCA_002080025.1 Modiolus philippinarum | reverse complement strand
CTCAATGTTAAAGTTTTTATGCAGTTGTTCACAGGCCAAGGTCAAGGTCACAAGGTCAACTATTCTGGTTCAAATTAAAAGGTCTTGCCACAAGGAATGCACATGCAAAATATGAAAGCCATATCACTTACCATTCAAAAGATATACCCAATGTGAAGTTTATTATTTTTTTCAAAAAGTCCATCACATGTCAAGGTCACGAGGTCCAAAATTTTGGTATCGTTTGAAAGGTCTTGCCACAAGGAATACACATGCAAAATATGACAGCCCTATCATTTACCATTCAAAAGATATACCCAATGTTAAAGTTTTTTGTGGACAAACAGACAAACAGACAGACAGACCAAAAACTATATGTCCCCCGAAACTTCGTTTCACAGAGGCATAATAAAGATTTCACATATTTCTAAAAATTGCAGTTTGGCGCCCTTTGACCCCTTACAGCTCTGAAATGGCAAGAGCTACGCCAATGACGTAGGCATAAGTCTGAAAGCTTACAATAAGAGGAATCCAAAGAAAAAATCCCATCAAAATCTGATGAAAAATAAAGATTTTACATATTTCTAAAAATTGCAATTTCGGCCCCTTTGACCCCTAATAGCCCGTAAACTGTAAGAGTTACGCCAAATCTGTTGACATACTACTGTAAGCCTACAATGAGAGGAATCTAAAGAAAAAAATCCCAATAAAATCAGATGAAAAATAAAAATTTGAGGTAATCCACATGCTTGCAATTTTTGCCCAATTGGGCCCCTCATAGCTTGGAAAAGAAACAAGTTATCAAAAATCTGATGGTGCGGCGCTATGTTAATTTTTCATAAGGAATCCATTGCAAAAAACTGCATCAAAATCGGACTAAAAATAAAAAAATTAATTTTTTTGAAATTTGCCCCTTTTGGGCCCCATTTATCTCATGAACGGTACATGCCACGTGAAATCCGTTAACAGAACACTGATTGGAAATTTCCTCAGGAGGACACTGAAAGAAACCCCATCAAAATCCAATAAATAATAAAGATTCTACAGTCAAATGTAAGAAAACATCAAATTTAACCCTTTTTGGCCCCTTTTTCAAAGATGGGTGGGGCCACAATGACCAAAACTCAGCCAAGCCTTCCTTTTGTGCCAAAGAACATTTTGTTAAAATTTCATAAGGATTGATCAACTGGAACTAAAGTTTTTGACCAAAAACAAAAGTGTCTACAGACAACGACGACAACGACAAAGCCAACGACAACGACAACGACGACGACAGCACCATACCAATATAAGACCGCAAAAATTTTTGCGGTCGTATAAAAATGGTAGTAAAAGGATCTCAATCTACTTCACTTTTTAATTTTTTTTTATAATCAATTAGATTTATAAAAAATGTTTGAATGATTGAATATAGTTTAACGTCTACTGAACAATATTTCAGCTATATCAAGACGAGAACAAGTTTGTTGATAAATAATCACTTTGGAGTATGGAAAGGGTCATGGGAAAGGAAATTCTGATTGCCACTGGAAAAGTAGGGTGACACGATTTTTAAAGGTGACTCCCCTACTACTATTGTGACCCAGTTTGTTTCCAGTTGGCATTGTAATTTCAGGGAAGAAGATCTTCCAATGAAAAGTTTACAGCCGATGGAGAACTGATGGTAAAATGATTGCAAAGCTCTCACTGACTATTTTAGGTGAGCTAAAAAGGCTGTCATAATGGACTAACATCATATTAATAAACAAATCTTTTGTTATTTAAACCATGTCTCAGAAAGATAAATTTATGAGGACAATGAAAGTCAAACTTAGGACAGTGTTTATTAGACCAAAACAATGTTTTATAACATCATTCCAAATATAGAACAGGTCAAGGTTTAGAGGTGATGTGAAGACAATGATAAATGGGAAGGAGATATTGTTTCTTTATTTATTCTTTTTATTAACATTGTCAAGTATCTTCACAAATTAATATAATTAATAAAAATAGTAATGGTGCATTACATGATACCCCCCCACGTTCCACAAAATTTCAAAGTTTAAAGAGGCATAACTCCAGATCCCTGTGTACTTCTGAACCTAAAATTTTATTTGGCCTGTGTTTTATGGTAAACAAGTTACACACCAAATTAGAAGACAGTATGTTATTTCATTCACAAGTTATCATTTGCAAACCCTAAAATTTGCAAAATTTCAAAGTTTCAAGGGGCATAACTNAATATTTTAAGGAGAAAAAGTTTACAATGACAAATTTTAAGTGACGAAAGTAGTTCAGAAAACTTTCGTCATTTTGAAAACTGTTTCGTAAAATACGAAAGTGACGAGCGCTAGAAAAATCACTGCATACCAAGTTTGAAGACAATATATTATTTCATTCACAAGTTATCAGTCGAAAACCCTAAAATGCGCAAAATTTCAAAGTTTCAAGGGGCATAACTCCATAACAACTTGGACCTCTGAACCCGAAATCGAACTTGGCCTGAGTTTTGTGGTAAAGAAGTTACATACCAAGTTTGAAGACCTTATGTTATTTCTTCACAAGTTATCAGTCGGAAACCTTTGGGGGATAGACGGACGGACGGACACACGACTTGGGGTATCACATAATAACTCGCCACTATGTGTGGCGGGGTAGGTGGGGTATAAAAATAAATTAATTCTGCTCAGAGAAAAACAGTTAAGTTAGTATATCATAGTATTTATTTGTAATGTATTATAAATATCTTTATAGAGAATTAAAATAGTTACTTTCACTTATTATACCTTATAATTAAATAACTAAAAAAATCACACAAAATGTAAGACTAAATTGTTTAATGGTCAGGATTTAACCCTAGACCTAAAATTTTCTTGTGTTTAATACATTTCAATTTGTTTTACCATGAAGACAAATTTATTCTTTTGAAAATTAATTTCTTGTATGTTTTACTGGTTTATTTAAAAAATTGCAGAAAAAAAAGTAAATTTGGTTTTAAAAATTTAAAAAACCAGGACTAAATGTTTTTTTAATGACATTCATCATAAATTAAAACAAATTTAGAATATTAATGATATAAATTGAATACTTAAACAAAAACCCCTTTAATAAGTTATCTTTGTTTGCTTTTTTCTGGCGTTTTTTTGTTGTTGTTTTTGTTTTGTTTCTTTAAGTTGTATATGAAAAGAAAAAGAAACCCGAATTACTTACTTCTCCCCCATTTACATAGTCCAGTACAAAATACAGTTTGTCTTGTGTCTGGAAGGAATAATGAAGTCCCACTAGAAATGGGTGTATAATGTTCTTCAGTAAAACATTTCTCTCGGACATTATATGTTTCACTTCATTTCTCTTCATAATGGCTTGTTTCTGTAACACTTTGATGGCATACATTTTACTTTCATTTTTATGTCTTGCCAAGAGCACCTGCAAAAATATATATGTAATGCTAAATTTCAGAAAGAGAATAAGGGCAATAATGATTGCTGTGCAAACCAATTCTTTTTCTCATTTTTTGCTCATTTTTTATCATTAACTTTAAAATTTACAGCATTTTCCACAATGAATGATAAAAAAAAAAAAAAAATTCACCCTCCCCTTATTTAAAAACAAGTGAAGACCCTAAAAGATGTCTCGCCCGTCCCTGCTTGTCCTCTAAATTGATATGAAATCTAAGTGAACTTATCAGAAAACTAAATGTGCACACTAGACTGTGAAATTACGGTCACTGACAAAAGCCATACAGCTTCCAAAGACCAACCAACATACAAAATATCACTGACCTACCATTTATGCATCATGAGAAAGCAGACATGCTCGCTAGACCATGAAATTGAGGTCACATGCATAAGTCATATGGCAGACTGTCAAACACTGTCCAAGACCAACCAACATACAAAATATCATTGACCTACCACTGATAGATAATGAGAAACTAATATGTTCTCTAGACCATGAAACTGAGGTCAAAAACAAAAGTAACCTGCCAGACTGACATGTACTACCCAAGACCAACCTACATACCAAATATTATCAACCTACCACTTCTAGTTATTGAGAAATGGACTAAAGCAGAGAAACTTAACGTGGCCACTCAACTGTGAAATTGAGGTCAAGGAAAAAAGTTACCTGCCAGACTGAGACTGACATGTACTACCCAAGACCAACTTACATACCAAATATTATCAAACTACCATTTCTAGTTATTGAGAAATGGACTTAAGCAAAGAAACTTAACGTGGCCACTCAACCGTGAACTTGAGGTCAAGGACAAAAGTTTACCTGCCAGACTGACATGTACTACTCAAGACCAACCTACATACCAATCACTTCTAGTTATTGAGAAACAGACTTAAGCAGAGAAACTTAACGTGGCCACTCAACTGTGAAATTGAGGTCAAGGACAAAAGTTACCTGCCAGACTGACATGTATAACCAAAGACCAACTTACATACCAAATATTATCAACCTACCACTTCTGGTAATTGAGAAATGGAGTTAAGCAGAGAAACTTAACGTGGCCACTCAACCGTGCAATTGAGGTCAAGGTCACATGATCTGATGTCCGTCAGGTAGCACCCAATTAGTTCTACAACTGGACCATATATGATGTTCCTACATCAAAAGGTTTTCAAAATATCCTGTATTTATTAAAAGTTAACGCCGTCGCCGTCGTCATACTTTGTACACCTACGTCTCGCTTTCCCCGACTTTTGTTGCGGGCGAGACAAAAAAATGGATGAGAATCTAGGAATTTTTTGTCATGCCTAATAAGGATCCTTACCTTGCCAAAACTGCCTTTGCCTATAACTTTCAGAAACTCAAAGTCACTTGGTTTTACACTGAAATAAATAAAACATTTATTAATGGTACAGGATATATCAGCCCAGTATTAAATACATTCTATTCCTCACCATGTATTAATTTTGTGTGTAAACCAGGAAATGTTTTAGATGTCCTTTATTTAATACCAAATAACCCAGTTACACCAAAATGTTCCAAACAGTTTTATTTTAATGCTTAATCCCTTAGTGTGAAAATAGCAACAAAAAAAAAAGTTAATCAAATTTTACAGGTTTACAGTAAGCTAAGAGTAGTTTATCATAAATCAGTATTCGTGTATGAATTTAAGGTTAGGTCTGCTGTGGACACTGGCATTCTGTCACTTTGTCTGTTTCATCTGGTTTTATGTTTATCTCCAGAATTGGTTTTAATGAGGTGGAGGAGAGGTTAATCAAGACTTACTGTAAAACATACTAGGAAAAGTAATTTTTTCACGTAAGAAGACAATAATGAATCTTTTACAGGATCTTTAAAAGTACACATTTTGCAATTATGGGCATGTACTCAGTGTTCTAGAATGACCCTTTTTTGCACTTTTTGCTATTAGGTTATTGTCCTATAAAATCTACCCCATATCTCTCTTTATATCTATACAAATCTGCACGTAAAACACTGGAGGGTTTTCTGGTTCAACAACCATAAAAAGTGTTTGAATAATAATGAAGATCTTTTCTAATCATGAGAATTCATTTTTGAAGGACATTTTGTCATTGAGTATGTGCATGTGCGACCTTGAATTACATCACATATATACAAGATACTACATAAATTATTTCAGATTCTTAAATAAAATTAAGAAATATGATCACATTTATTATGAAAAAAGGAGAATTCAGATTTCACATGCAAATTCTACATTACAACCCCAGAAATGGCTGACAAAAAAATAATTAAAAAGAAAACCACATGCAAATTCAAACGTATATAGCCACAAAAAAGGTGAAATCTAACAATGACAGTCCGCCTTGTAAGTGTAAATTTGACACTCTGTCAGGTAATAATAGTGATTGAAATTTTCATGACACTGAAATAAATAAAACATCAATTTTCATGACATTCTGACAATATATATCCTGCTTGCTAACTTATACAAAATATACTTTTTATGGCAACTTTTATGACCTGAATGTAGGTTGATATTTTATGGATGTTTAATCTAAATTATCCTTTACCTGGGTTTTTCACTTGGTCCAAGATTGACTGGATTGTTATCTTTACCATTCTGTAAAATTAAGAATTATTATATAATTAATGAAGAAAAAAACTTAATAAGGCTACATTTTGGTCTTAAGGCAATTCGCTACAGCTACAGATCTTTCAGTATGTACATATTTTATCATGTGATAACAGACTACAGCTACATATTGGACATGTGATAACTGATTACATGTGATTACTGACTATCTTGGACAATTTGTGATAACTGGCTAAATCTACAGATTGGACATGTGATAACTGACTACAGCTCCATATTGGACATGTGATAACTAACTACAGCTGCATATTGGACATGTGATAACTGACTACAGCTTCCTATAGGACATGTGATAACTGACTACGGCTACAGATTGGACATGTGATAACTGACTACAGCTACATATTAGACAATTTGTGATAAATGAATACATCAACAGATTTGACATGTGATAACTGACTACAGTTACATATTGGACATGTGATAACTGACTACAGCTACAGATTGGACAAGTGATTACTGACTACAGCTATATATTGGATAATTTGTGATAAATGAATACATCAACAGATTGGACATGTGATAACTGTCTACAGCTACATATAGGACAAGTGATAACTGATTACAGCTACAAATTTATAATGTGATAACTGATTACAGCTACAGGTTGGACATGTGATAACTGAATACAGCTACAAATTTATAATGTGATAAGTGTTTGAGCTATTGATTGGACAATTTGTGATAACTGGCTACAGCTACAAATTTATCATGTGATAACTGAATACAGCTTCAGATTTATCATGTGATAACAGACTGCAGCTTCATATTGGACATGTGATAACTGACTACAGTTACAAATTTATCAGGTGATAAATGACTTCAGCTACAGATTGGACAAGTGATGATTTATTAGAAATGCCCTTATTTTCCACATTTGCAAAGAAATCCTGTAGTATACTGACACTGCATGACCATGAACCAACTTACCATCACCAATAGCAAGTCACATCTTTGCCCATTTCAGTAATAGAAACTTTCCATAATTAATAACCTTAGTTTCAAAATAAATATGTGATACACTTTTGCTTTTTGGTAACTTATCATAGCTTCAAAATGGTCATGTGATTGAGTTTCATTGGATAACATATTTACAACAGTTATTGAGTGGTCATGTGATACACTTGGTGTCAGTTAATAATTAACATAGCTTCAAAATAATCATGGATAATATACTTACATGTTACAAACTTAGTGTCATTTTATAACTTACCATAGCTACCGAATCCTCAAAGGTATCTGTATCTACTGGTTCCTGAGCATTGCGTGGGTTATCTAACGATAGAAAGGAACGAACTTCTGGGCTGAAAATGGAAAAATTACCATTAAAAACCAAAAAAGAATAGAAAAACAAAGTCAGAAAGTTTTATTAACCTAGCTATTGTCCATTTCTTACCTAGAACTCTATACAGCCTTTTGTCCTTCTACACAAAGTTACCTAGAGATAACATATCTTCCATCAGCATATCAAAGAAATAATGATGTAAAGGTTTTAATTCATGTTCACTATGTCAGTTGCACTTGCGTCACATTGTATAGACAGGTCTAAAATCATCTGTCAAAAATGGGGACACATCTGTCATTCAATAACATGAAAGAAAAGTGTCATATGGTATTTTAAAAACAGGTACTTGCATTAATTAACAAAAAAAAATGTGAAATGGAAATTTACCTTGTGAATAGTAAAAAAATCTGAATACACCCAAGCTTTTTTATACTTTTTAAAATTAATGATATAAAATACTATCATTATGACGTCAATCCAATTCTACTTTCCCACATCAAATTTATGGAAATGTTTCTTCATAAGATCATTGAAATTTAATTCATGGAAAGGAATTAAACACTTCAATACTCATTACATAGGTATAAAGTATGTTAATCGTAAAACAAGCCTTACGATTGATTTCCTTCACGTAAATAAGTGCAACATGTTTTACTGAAAACAACATCGATGTTATTCACAAATACCACCAACGCAATTATGTGTATGCTTTATCAATATGTTCAAAGTCACAGTAAAATATCCAGTAAATTTAATTTCAATGGTCAATTTTGGGCATTAATCTAGCAATAGAAAAACCAGACAACAATATGATGTTCATGAGTATAATAAATTTAAATTCAGGAAATTTTTAGGTGACATCTCATCAAAATTATAAAAATTATCAATCAAAAATCACCTTAAAAAAATGATGAAAAACTTATTTGACACATTATAAAATGACAAGAGGTTTTTAATAAGGTACCTAAGAACCTGTCAGAAAACGTTAGCAAATTCCCATTCATATTTAGTGTGCGAATAATCTGTACTGTTTTATCTTACTTCTGAATAAACAATACTTCATGTATTTGTGGTCATGTAAGACAAATAAAGGATAAAAATGTGTTAAATTCTCATGGAATCATATCATATAAATCATACTTTACCAAAGCTAACTTGTCCGCGTTATACTGCATATGAATAAAATTTTTATGAAAGAGAGGTGAATTTCAATATCCCATATTCAACTGATCACAAACCAATGCATAATTTTAGGACAATAATTCAATACCCCTCTACTAACATATGTTCATTTCAAATAATTAAGAAAATTAATATCATGCCTATCAGTTTTCTTAGTATAGTTCCAACTGATATTGAGGCCTATTCATATACAACACAGGATATTTAATTCTGTAATATGAAACTTGTCAATTAATTAGAAAATAATATACAAGTCTGAATAACTCTTAATCAATATATAAGTAACAATTAGACAGGAATTTAATCCTCAAAGCACAGCTGTCTTTTGTTTTTTGGAAAATTTTGTTGTCAAAAACTTTAAACACAGTCAATCATTACTATCCGATTGTTATAAATTTTACTCCGAATATAGGGATATTAGTTTTGAAAGCATAAAAAATATTGACTTACATATGGTTTCTTAAAATCCTCCTAAGACAAGAAAGAATTTTTTTCTTGTAAGTAGGCATTAATAAATTGTGTAGCAACCAGTATCCTGTATCACAATAATATACAGATTCTTGATATGTCTATAATGTTCTTACTACGTCACAACAGTATATGTAATGTCACTGCTTGTAATTTGTCTTGTATATAGATTTACGTAAATCTTGTGACACGTCCATATGTACGTTGGATTTATATGAAAATTAATAGATGTCTAAATAATAGGTCTGATTATAGAATCAGCTGATAACCATTACACAATGTCATCTTTTCACATCAAAACAAAAACATTTTACAAACATCAATATAATATTTTGCTGTAACACTGAAAGACTAATAACTCATTACAATTACCCATCCTGATGTGTTTTTACATTAAATGTTAATTTTCACATCAATTTCTCAGAATCCTAATTTTCTTTCTGACGTTTCAATGTGTATTTTTATTTGATTTATTTTAAACCAATCCTTTAATTAAGCCTGAACTAGCACGCATATTTGAATCACATGCGTATGCATGTTTTGTAACTGAAATCAATGTTTTATCAGGAATGAATTAACTTTGATGTTTTTTTGAAGAGCTATCATTTTTAGTGGTATTACTTTTATGTTTTATTTTTCATTGAGTCAAGAAATATTAATACTTCAAAACAAGTATGATTTACTGCTTACAGATGAAATGTCACGGGGACTCACCAGCACACATCTTAGGCCTGTGAAAACTAGGCATGTGTGCTTGAATTAAAGAACTCCATGAGGGAAAACCTTAATCAAAATTACTGAACCATGAAATATAGGTCAGGATTATACAAAACTCTTGTAGAATGGCATGAAACTATAAATTACAGCTAATGATCTGCTATAATGTATGGTATATACACTGATTTCTACATGTGTTGAATTGTAAAAAAAATTCTACCAGAAAAATTAGTATATATAGATATTGTTCTTTTTAATCTGGTTGGCAAAATACCATATTCATTCTATTAAACACCCCTGCCCTAATAAACGCCCCCCCCCCTTTTTCAGCCATGCGGAAAAATCAAAATGACTTACCAAAATCTGGGCTAGGAAACTTAATCCTTTAGTTTAGCTGCCATTACTTTTGCGAAAGTTTTGGGAGCATCTTCAAATTCTTTTCTGAGCAGGAAAATTTATATACACATGGAATTTCTAGTCCGTTCCAAAAGAATTTTACCCTGGTTTTTTATAGAACAGTTGTCCTACTAGTCTATTTCTCACAACAATCTATTTTTTTTGGTAACAAATAAACGCCCCCTCTGGAAAAAATGCAACGCCCCCGGGGCGTTTAATAGAATGAATACAGTAAAGTATCACACTTTTCATTGACTTGAAACATAAATATTTTTGTTTATATCAGTATAAAAGTGCATAAATATCTGGTTATCTATTTGTTTAGCAACGCAATCAAACTTCCTGTAATTTTAAAAAAAAATTTATGAGAAAATCTTGATTTGTTGGTTTGTTTACATGAGTTAAAGTCGGTTTGTTCCATGCAATTTGGTGTAAAACAACGATAGGACACTAACCTTATGAACATTATTTACCGCATCCTTTAAGCCTACATTTCCTACTGTCTGAATCAATGGGAGTAGCCATGGACAAACTTAAGTCAAATTTCTAAATTAATGACAATCTATGTATATATTTAGATTTACTACTAGTTTAAGGCCAATTTACATGAAAAACATGAATGAAACTCCAGATAAACATAATAGTACATGCTACATTTCCGTTCATAGGTGTAAATCAAAACAACCAATTCATAGGGCAATGACCAGAAAGCTTTACTTTAAAGACATAACAAAATACAAATTATTTTTCAAATATGTCAAATCTGCAATCTAAATCATGTGAAGGAAATATCATCCATTTTTTTGTTTTGGCAACTGACTTAGCATCTACATCATGTGAAGAGAATATCATTCATTTTTTCATTTAAGAAACTGACTTGACAACTAAATCATGTGAAGAGAATATCATGAAAGTTAGTTTGGAAACTGACTTGACAATTAGATCATGTGAAGGAGATAACATAAAACTTTGTTTGGAAACTGACTTGACAACTAGATCATGTGAAGATATCTTATAACTTTGTTTAGAAATTGACAGAAAAACTAGACCATGTGAAGAGAATATCATGAATGCTTGGGTGGAAACTGTTTTGACAACTAGAAGATACAATAAACATTTGTTTGGAAACTGACTTGACAACTAGATCATGTGAAGTAGATATCATATGGAAACTGACTTGACAACTAGATCATATCAAAAAAATATCATAAAACTTTGTTTGGAAATTGATTTGACAACTAGATCATGTGAAGATATCAAAACTTTGAAAACTGACATGACAACTAGATCATGTCAAGAAGATATCATATGGAAACTGACTTGACAACTACCGGTAGATCATGTGAAGTTGATATCATTAAAGTTTGTTTGAAAACTGACTTGACAACTAGATCATCTGAAGGAAATATCTTTTTTTTTCAAAATGACATGACAACTAAATCATGTGAAGAGAATATCATGAAAGCTTGTTTGGAAACTGACTTGGCAACTACATCATTTGAAGAAGATATCAAAAAACTTTGTTTGGAAACTGACTTGACAACTAGATCATGTGAAGCTGATATCTTGAAAGTTAGTTTGGAAACTGACTTGACTACTAAATCATGCGAAGAATATATCATGAAAGTGTTAGTTTGGTTGGAAACCGACTTGACAACTAGATCATGTTAAGTAGATATCATTAAACTTTACTTGGAAACCGACTTGACAGTTGTTTAGATGATGCTGGTTAAAAGGCAACAGATGACACAGTACAATGATGACGCATGACAACAGATAGTGCTTTCTTTGTGCTGAAACTGCTTACAGCTGGTGACACACCAAGATATAAAATCTTCAAGATAAGGTCTAATTCACTGTATTTCACAATACATTAAGAGGCCTCCTTTTTGTCCTTACAATCTTAAGAAATATCTTCCATGTTTGAAGTAATCAGTAAATGTTAATCTATGTCCTAAAATGTATACTGTTCAGTACATATGAACTTTATATAGAGAAAATATAAAATATATTATAAATTCAGTCGACTTTGGATGGCTTGAACACCCATGAAAACATTTCGAGCTAGAGGGGTGTTCGAGTTATCGAGGTCGAATTATGCTCAAACTTGAACGAAGGGACCAGAAAATGGGTTGGAGACATCCATGGTGTTTGAGTTAATGCAGTTCAAACCATCAAAGTTTGACTGTACTTAGAAAAATAGTACTAGCTGCTTTTAAAATTGTTAGAAATAATGAAAAATGTTCTGCAAATAGGTGTATCATATAAACTTTAGACATAATGGTGTACTTTCTTGAGCAGTCTACACTGTTTATTGCATTTCAAGCGCAACAAACATTTAAAAAAAGATGTCATAAACTTCATTTCATATAACTGATGATTATTTGATCAAATGCATACATTACTTACATTTTTGTTAATTCAACATAAAAAGTAAAAACAACACCTCACTCTTAAGTGTATACTCTCAGACAATTTGATCCCAATCTACTGTGTGCACGAATGTAGCCTTAAAGAACTAAAATTTCTTTGATATACAGTACAATGCATTTAGCTTTTTTTTCAAATTACTTGATGTTGCATGTTTTGAGGCGATCAATTAAGTATAAAATTATGAATCATAATGCAGGTGAAAACTTGACATAAATTTTGTTCCTTATTAATTTTAGGCAGATTTTCATTTACCACAAAAAAAACTTAACCTTTAACTTTAAACAAATATTAATATTTGACTTTGAACAATCTTACTGTTGTAATAAGATTAATATTTTACCTCAGAGCTATATAGACAAAACCACAAAAGTAAAAAAAAAAATCATGAATCACTTACATTAGCTTGAGTTCATCACAGACAATTTTCCCACTGAGTTGCTCAAAAAAATAAAACTAAAAAAAACTCCAACTTCTTGAAAAGTTCACAATTCATAACAAAATGAAGTTCAATTTTAAACGAACGCATTTGCCAATGATTTTCTGAAACATGTCTCACCCATGCTAACAAAACTAAAATGTCTTAATTCCGTGTATAACATGGAATACCATAGCCTTGGGTTATCTGAATAGCCATATAATATCATTTCCTACAAACTAGAGTTGTCAAATAAAACCTATCATTGGTATAAAGTTTGAAATGACCCAGAAAACATGAAAATTGCTGATATCAACAAATTGTGCACTTCAAATTTTGATTTTTTTTAGTCTAAGAGTCTAAAATCATCTATTTAATATGTTGTGGTGAAATGTAACCAGAAAAATCTAAAGAAAACAGAAAAGAATACTATTTTCTTTAGTTTTCAATTTATTAAAGTACAAAGCTTACCGTTTGTGAAAATTTTCACTTGAAACAATACAGATAAATCTTCATGCCCGACTTCGACTTAAATGATCCGTGCCAAAATATGAATATTAAGCAACCAGAGACAAGGAATTGATGATCATCTTCACACCTTACAGGTAATATAGAGCAATATGTATACTATAAATGTTCTAAGCCCCCAGGACATCACCAAACCAAACATGTTCCTTTTGTTGTCCTCATGACATACTAAGTTAATGACATACATATCATATATAATTGTAGATTAATGTTGAAAGCATTTTCCCTATATAATTATTTCCCTTCATCATCATTGAAATCTTGATTTGTTAAAATTCAAAATGATTTTGGTTGAACATTTTTTTTTCCTAGACAGTGACTTTGAAGTATTACTACCATATTTTTGTTGAGAAAAGTAAAATACTGAAATAAGAAAATACATAGACATACTTCATAAGCATTAAAATTTGAAAGACTAAGTAATCAAACATGATTGAATGAAACAGTGTTGGGACAGGAAAATTTCTGCATGGATTCGAAAAGATAGAGAGAAATTGGAGAAATATGGAATTATAGAGCAAATGACTGATGTTTCTCATTGAGTTTAAGTTTTATTCCTTTTCATTTTTTCAAATCAATAACAAAACAAAAATATTTACTATTTTGAAGTGTACGTATATGAAACATTCAAATATTATTACAAAAACAAGTGCCTTGCCAATTTAGTGAAAAGAAGTCTTACCTAAAAAATAAAATCTAGGAATCTGAATGTCTTGTAAGTACAATTTTGGAACTGTATATCTAGGTAACAAGTGAACAATTTCAGAATCTACCTAACAAGTGAAAAAAAATCAGAATCTGTACCTCTTACCTAACAGGTGAAAAAAATTAGAATTTTCATGCCCTACTTTACAAATAAACTAGAGGCTCAGACACTGAGCCTGTATCGCTCACCTGACAAAATGCTGAACAGAAGGATTTTTCAATGTTCTGTATGGTGGCCATGTTTTTTATGTGAATTTCCCATAGGGCCAAAATAAACTTTGTTCTGTGCTGGCGGCCATGTTTTTCATTGGATCAGAACAAAATGAGCAATCTTTGTTAAGGACCTTCAGTTCATCATTCCTGTAAAGTTTGGTTGAATTTGCTTCAGCGGTTTCAGAGGAGAAGAGGAAAATGTAAATTTTCCCATGGGGTCCAATGTTAAACCTTAGATCCGCGCTGGAAGCCATGTTTTTTATTGGATGGAAACGAAATGAGCAATCTTTGTAAAGGACCTTCCATACATCATTCCTGTAAAGTTTGGTTGAATTTGCTTCAGTGGTTTCAGAGGAGAAGATGAAAATGTGAAAAGTTAACGGACAGACGACGCACGCCAAGTGATGGCAATAGCTCACCCTGACCCTTTGGGTCAGGTGAGCTAAAAATTGAGCAATTGAGGTATTCATTACATGTATAAAATACCACATATTGAGTGATATGTATTCTGGTGTTTTAACCTTGAAAAAGCATACAATGAAAGTCAAGTATCAATATAAGTCATACTGTCAAGTTTTACAATCAGGAATATTAAAAACAACACAAACTGAAAATGACCTTGAAAATCTTTACATGGTGTTTGTTAAGCCCATCCAAAAACACTTGTTTAAATACTAAAGTATCTATACTGTAATCTTGAGAAGACTTTCATAAAAACATATATGGTAATGGTAAGGCACTTATGAATCTGGAAGCAAATTTCTGTGCTTATCCAAAATGCTTTTACCTCTTCCTATTGGTATTGTGTTACCAATCTACCAAATTGGCAACACAATTGGGATGAAAGAGGAATAGGATTGCTGAACCAATCTTACAATTTTACAACTCGATTGTTGCTATCAAACTGTAAAATTTGAAAATTTGATACTCACCTCTGGATATCTTCTTACACTTTATTGTCAATTTATCAAAGAAAACTGCCCTTGTATACCATAAAAAATTTCTAAGGATAGGGAAATTCTTATCTTTACTTTTGCAAATATTCTACATCACTTTAAATTATCTTTGATATTATATCTGACATGTTTTCATATTTTTCATCTATATTTTTTATTATGATTATCATTTTTGGTAAGAAAATGTGAAACTGCTGTTTTTATTAGGGGAGATAACTATATCTTATTTATTACCTCCCTTTGTAATTTTTTTCATTTTTCCATTTTTACCAAAAAAACGATACAAACGGATGTTATTTTTTTTTAAGAATATATACCAAGTAAACCAAAAATTTATTGTTAATTGAAAATTGACTGTAAAAGCAAATTTTTGGCATTTTCAACTTTATTTTGCAATTCTTGAAAACTGAATTGCCCAATGTAAATAGACACATCATTTAGTTTGTACCAACAAACCAATCTTAAAGTAAAGAATTCCTGTGGTAAGTATCAACTTTTCAAATTGCTAAACCAATTTTACAATTTGATTTTATCAGTTCAATTGTGAAATTGAAGATTGGTTCAGCAATCTTATACTTCTTTCACTCTGTTGTGTTACCAATTTGGTGGATTGGTTGCATAATAGCAATTGAAAGAGGTAAAAGCATTTCGCATAAGCACAGTAAGATTCTCAGTTACGTCAATTTTTCTGAATATCAATCTTCTGAAATAACCATAAATCCATAGTATCTTCCCTGGGTGTCATATATATTTCAATGGAACAGCTCCAAGGTGAATACAGGACTTTCGAGATAGGAACTCTTGTGTCATTGAAGGCTGAAACAGTCACCTCAAATACCAGTGCGACGGAGTGACTGGATTCTTGACACATTGAAATAAATATCTACTGCATTAAAAAAACAATAATTATGAAATTGAAGTGTATATTTATGACTGTTCCTACATGACAATTCTTTAACTAAATTTCAATTTATGAAAAACAATTAACCTGAAGCACTACAACAGATTCAATATAAATCCCCTTAGCTCAACGGTGTTCATTAATTATTGATTCCCTCTCAATGTGTTGATGTATTGATTTTTTTAGTATAGTATCAGAACTGGAATTGGGGTTGAACACAACTCAAGTCTCGTATTGAATTTTTGTCCAATTCTTTTTGAGCAAAATATATATGTTTCATCTAAATCAAAATTATTTATTTCAAAGATTTTGAATTCTTCACAAAATATGACAGTTCAAAGAACCTTTATAATCTCATGGACATCTCTTACAATAAAACTATTTCCTGTTCCAAACATGGACAGCCCTTACAGCAAGACTATTTCCTGTTCCAAACATGGACAGCTCTTACAGTAAGACTATTTCCTGTTCCAAATAAGGACAGCTCTTACATTGAGGCTATTCCCTGTTCCAAACATGGACACCTCTTACAGTAAGGCTATTTCCAGTTCCAAACATGGACAGCTCTTGCAATAAGACTATTTCCTGTTCCAAATAAGGACAGCTCTTACAGTAAGGCTATTTCCTGTTCCAAACATGGACAGCTCTTCCAGTAAGGCTATTTCCTGTTCCAAACATGGACAGCTCTTCCAGTAAGACTATTTCCTGTTCTAAACATTGACAGCTCTTCCAGAAAGGCTATTTCCTGTTCCAAACATGGACACCTCTTGCAGTAAGACTATTTGCTGTTCCAAATAAGGAAAGCTCTTCCAGAAAGGCTATTTCCTGTTCCTATCATCTGACCAAAATTGCATATTTAATTGATAAAAGTATTATCATAGTCATTTTACCAAGCTGCTGTTCATTCTTGCTGTCTATGCTTTATATTGTTTACTCAGTTTCATTTTTTTATGGCAATTTAAAGTTTGACAGCTGTAATGACTATGCACTGGTACATGAAAAATAGGAATCATTTAAACTATAGTTATTATTACATAAATGATACAACTTATTATGATTTTAGTCAATTGTAGACATATTACCGGTAGATCATATCAAATTTGGTGCACTGTTTCTATATAATGACATAATATTAATATCAGGTGAATCCAGATTAAATCTGGATAAAACATGATTTAATATATGTACAAAGCAAAGTATGAATGTCAACAGATTCTTAAGACATATCACAACAGTTAAAAATAAAAAATGGATAACAGAAGGCATATCAAAATATCATACTATCAAATTTAATAATTGGCATTGGTAATTAATAGAAAGCTTTAAACAGAAAAATATGGGCAAATAGATAGGTCAACTATGGACATGATTACTGAACAGCGTTATCAAGAGCCGAAATCCACGAGACAAAAAGACAAATCAGGGGGAAACCACCAGAAAAATTGTTGACCGCAATGGCACAAGCTTTTCAAAAGAAATAGTGGGTTAAACCGATTTTATGGCATGCCAAATCTCCCCTTCTATTGCGGTAGTGTCCAGTAGCAACTTAACAGCAATTGCTATTCAAACGTTATAGACAGTTGAAAGAAATGATCATCCAAGTACTAAGTAAAAAAGAATCTTGAATCTGAGTTCAGACCAAAATACAGTTTCAATAAATTAGGAAAACTATACAAATTTGGATTCATCTCTTTTTACATAGTCAGTATACAAAACATAAACCATATAATTTTTATCACATTTTATGCATAAATAAAAATAAATGTTTTGCTATATAAAATTGAAGAAAAAAAAAGACAACAAATAAACTGTAAACAAACATTACCTTTCTGTTTCAGTTGAATCATTTTTTCGGAAAATTCTGCTTAATGTAAATTTGACCATTATAGCACATAATACACAACAATAACAAAAAAGTTATCAGTCCTAAACACACAATCTAGTATATATGTATGAAAGTCCACTTTAACACTGTATAGCAATAGGTAGTTTGACTGTACAGCAAACTGTGCATCAATGTATGGTATAGGTTTTATGTTTCTTGTCTAATGGTATTCATAATAGGTATATAACACCTAGGTGAATCGTTTTATTGGATGACAAAGGTATGATCGTTGTATGACAGTGGACAAACAGGTAAGGTAGGTGTCAATAGATAGACCTATTGTAGGTGGGAAATTCAAATTTTAAATGCTTTAGGCTAACTTTTATATTCATAGTGATTGTCCAGCTCAGCAATTATTCTTTTTTATAACTTCCTATCTATATTAATATTTATAAATACAAATTTGATAAAATTTGAATTTGTATTATTTTAGAATGATTTATTTTTGTTTCAGGAAATACCAGAAGTCACCAGGAAATAAAGTTTATTGAAATAACAAGTATAATGGTAGTTTTAGAAGTGTAACATATAATTATTTGCCAATAAAATTACAAGTAAAAAGTATGATAAACAATGAAAAATAAATCTGTTACATAATTCAATTAAAACATCTTTTGCAAATTTTATTGCAACATCTTTTCAAAATCAATTTAGTGAAAGTAGGTAACTAACAATACTTGTTTTTATGAAAAATACTTTTCTTGCTCAAGCATTAACAGAAGGCTATGGGCATATTATAAAGCAAATAAATACATAATGTTCAACTTTAAAATAATAAATGTGAAAAAAAGGAACCAGAAAATACGGAAAGCTGAAGTGTAAACTGGGGGCAACTGACATTATAATGTTATTATCTGTAAATGCACTACTACAGAGGAAAAAATTACTGATTAAAAGACAACAAATGAAACTTTTTTTTAGAGAAAATCATATATCTAACATAAAATCAACTTGTAGATTATATTAAATACTGCTGATTTTTTTTTATTAAAAATAACTGACTTCCTTAATCTTAGTTCATTTATATGAAATATAATACTAGAGAATTAAAACTTCACATCTGAAGTATACATAAATCTTAAAAAGAGATTTAACAGACTTAATGTAAGGAAATATTCATTCCAAAACAGAGTGATGATGGATGTATGGAAGACTTTGCAAGAAAATGTAAAACAGGCCAAAGATACACTGCAGTTTGAAATCCTGCTAAAGGAATACTGGAGGAATCAAGATGTAAAATGACTCTACTAAGGACTTGCTGTGCAAACAACAGAAAGCCGAAAGTCACACACAAGCAGAACCAACAGAGTCGACTATAGAGATGGATACAGAAGCTGACTAAGCTATAAATGAACCAACGATTTCTTATGGTATGATCTTTTCAGTGAAACCAGTTTGAAACCTCTCTTTGTTCCATCAAATAGTGGCCTTTCATAAATGCTAATTATCTCTTGTCCAACACTAAAATGTTTAAAGGACAATATATAACTCTGATATATTCTCTATCGATGTCTTCACCCCACAAAAAACTTGTCATCTTAAGATTTTACTGTACAGGAAACAGAAATCTGAATGATAATTTAACATGTCAATATCTCTGATGTATCACATTCCAATCATGTATTACATGCTATAGTGTTAATATTGGTCAGTATGTGGTCAAAAATATAAACCTTGAGGCTACATGTCACTGAATGAGTTTCAACTTTGACCTCATTACTTACCATTGGGATATTTTTGGATGAGACACCAATTTCTGTATAAATTCATCTAAGCCATCCCTTCTCTGTTGTATAAATTCAGGGTCTAAATTACCAAATATCCTCTTCCCTGGAAGTCTTAAATTAGCATCTGGAAACAATTTCTTTATCTGGAATATACAATTTTTATTAATTAGATTTAAACTCAGGGTCATCATTGTCGTACAAAGGTCCCTTAATAAAAAACAAGATAGATAATGCACCTCATCCAGTTTTTGAGGAAATTTATTAAAAGCTGCACATTATTCAATGAAAAAAATAGTGGTTTATGACTACCACTATTTGGTTTTTTTTTATTTAAAAGTCACTTGCATAAAGTGTCCAAATAGCCCCTTATTACAAATATAATTTCCATTAAGTATTTCAGCTTTATGTGAACTGCAAACATAAGCAGAATGACAGCAAATAAAATATTATATTTGTCTCCTTGCACTTTACATGACAGGAAACAGTGTGGTTTGAACTTTTGTTGACTCTGTCTCTAATCAATCAAATAAGATTAATTCAGAGCATTCACTTGAATATAAATTAGACCTATAAATATTAAAAGTGAATACAAAAGGACTGGGGAAAGAAACCCTGTACATTTATCATATCCCTTAGTTCCTCAGGATGG
>MJUU01015554.1:42322-56228 GCA_002080025.1 Modiolus philippinarum | reverse complement strand
ATTAGTAGATTAATACAGATCCATGTTCAACTAGTTCTTTACAATAAATTCATGACAGGTCGATGTAATTCAAAGATCATGTGACAATCGTGATTTCTCTGTGTTTCGTTTTATTTACTTTTCAGTTAGCTGTTTGAAAAGTTTTCGCTTTATGCAGAATTATTTAAAATATTTGTATTTTCACACGACATTAAAATTGAAATTTAATAGCCCTAAAGCAGCTACTGTTGATATGGACTGCAAAATCTAGGGATACTGCTGCCAAATTAATAATTAAGGTTTTTCTATTGATATTATAAAACACATCGAAATAAAAATGCAAATACATGTAGCTGTATTAAATGTCAACACATTCTTGTTTCATTTATTTGTATCCATTGTAGTGATGTCCCCTCTTAGCGGGTGCCTATGTGAGAAGGATGAATTATGTAAACCGGGAAATTTTCGCTTCGTCTTTATTTCACGGTAAAATGACAGGATTTTAGTTAGCGTAGTTTTGAATTCGCGCTCCCAAAATGTGGAAAAGTGACTTCAGTAATAGTTAGGTAATTAAGGTAGTTCTATCTGTCTCAACAACCACTGTATTCTATCACCACTGCGGTGTCAGTTCGCACCCAACTTTGTAAAGTACAAAAAGGGTGCACTCGACTTACATTCGTAAGTGATAAGGTATAAGTTGTACAAAATTACAGTTTGTACAAAACACATATAAATATGGAATAACTATGTTTCCTCAAGGGTTTAACGTGAATCTTTGATTCCGCCGACAGCTACCTTGGATAAAGGGCAAACATAAAAAAATACTTTCAAACACAGAACCACCAAAGGAATATTTTCAGCATTTTTATTCAATTATGCCATCATTACTTTCAGAAGATAATTCACGGTCGAAGGACGAAGGTTTACTGACGACTGATGATCAAGTAAGCAATATCATGGGAATAGCTATATCGGGTTTTAACAAGGCTAGCAACAATTAGCAGGACGAAATGCTTTGGATGAGTATTTTCTGTTTTTATTTTCCTTTCTATTATACCCCGTATTAAAGATAAGAAGATTTGGAAAGGGGGGTAAAGTGTCATTTCTTCTTCACTTTCTTTTTATTAACAGATCAAGCAACTGAATGAAGAGTTAAACTATTTTTGCAATACTGTACTTAAAAATTAAAATATCAAATGATTTCTCTTAAACTGTTGTCCTAATATTGTATAGCTCTATTTTGTCAACAGAAAAAATACCCTTAAGTGTTAAGCCACTCTTAATAATGACATTGCATAAGTTTCAGTTTAAAGAAAGTAAATTTTTCAGGCAATACAGAATTTGAAAACATGTCAGTTTCCGTTTTGTTGTGTAAACAAAATATCGAAGTTACCATGAATTTAGTTTCTGCATATGCGCATTTCGAGAACTTATGCTCTTCAGTGCAGATAAAATCAAAACATTTGGAAATCCATATACTGAAAAACGTGTAAAACTGATAGAGAACAAATTACCAATAGGATCTAAAAAGAAAAGCCGCATGCACTCCCGACCAACAATCAAAATTTTTTTAGTTTCAAGTTAATATTTTTGATTCCTATCACTTTATTTTTGTAATGACCCACTCAGTCCCTTTTACAATGGAATGTTACTTAGCACAAAGTAGACCACTATGGGTTAATTTACATTTTATTGTTTCCACATTTCAATCGCTATCAACATGTATCTTGAATCATTAAATGTATCTCTGAAAATTACAAATATACCTGTACATGAGTTTGTTCCATCACCAACGAAACCTGGTTTGCAAGTACATGTAAATGATCCAACTATGTTTTGACAATTTGCATTCACGTGGCAAGGGGTACCAATAGAACATTCATCAATATCTGTAATATAAACAATGGAGTAAGTGCAAGTTAAGAACTGTAGATTTCTCAATGTTTCACCCAAGGCAAAAAACTATAACCAGGATGTGCGATAAAGAGAATATTCAAATTTTATTTAAAAAAAATAGTTCTGACTTTGATACAATGTTATTATAATTCTCATGTAAATCATATTCATTGTTAAAATCATGCTGGGGTCTTCTTTTGATGATAAAAACATTCCCAACGACTATTTCGTTGATTTTATTGCTTCTGTGACAGAACAACCTATCTGGGTTATAGTAGGTAGATTTAAAAACAAGAGGCTCTCAAGAGCCTGTATCGCTCACCTAGGTCCTGCAGCATTATAATTCCCAATTGATGGTCCATCTTTGGTGGTGTATGTACATAAAAATCATAAATTTTTTTATAAAATTTAATTAAAATTGTTTAAGCAGTTTCAGAGAAAGAAGATTTTTGAATGCAGTTTCAAAACTTAAGGGGCCTATGTTAATCTACGTTCCTTGCTGGCAGCTTTTTAACATAAATCTTTGAAGAGGGTCACATAAGGACTATCATATCAAAATTCTACTGAAATTGTTCAGTCAGTTTCAGAGGAGAAGATCTTTTTATGCATTTCCCACTGGGTCCAATGTTAAACTAAGTTTTGCTACTGGTGGCCATGTCCGAAGACGGATCAGCACCAAAGCAACAAGCTTGGTCAAAATCTCACAAGTTTCAATTATGCAATGTTTAAATTGAATCCATTCAATGGTTTTCCATGATATCTTTGTATGCATTTCCCGGTTAGGGTCCAATTCATTGCCGGCAGCCATGTTGGATGATGGATCAGAACTGAGGTAACAACACTTGGTCAGCTTCTCATAAGCAAAGTTTGGATTACACAGTTCTCTAGAAGAAGATCTTTTGTTAAATTCAGTTCACAGCTGGTGACACTTGGTCAGCACCTGACAGGCATCATTCATGTCATGTTTGATTTAAATACATTCAGCAGTTCTCTAGAAGATCTTTGTGTGCATTTTGCATAGGGTCCAATGCTGTCGGTCATGTAAGATGACAGATTGGCACCAAAGTAAAAACACTTGGTCAGCACCTCATAAACATCATTCATACCAAGTTTGGTTCAAATCCATTCAGTGGTTCTAAAGTAGAAGTTCTTTGTATGCATTTTCCCATAGTGTCCAATGTTAAAATTAAGATCCCCTCTGGCGGCCATGTTGGATGATGGATTGGCACCAAAGTAACAACACTTAGTCAGCACCTCATAAGCATCATTCATGCCCAGTTTGGTTTAAATCCATTTGGTGGTTCTCAAGAAGAAGTTCTTTGTATGAATTTTCCCATTAGGTCAAATGGTAAACTAAGTTCCCAGCTGGCGGCCATCTTGGAAGCGGTCGGAAAACTTGAATGTGTTCAGAAAAATATAGTCCTTAACATGCTGAACATTTTTGCAATTCAAACTTGACCTCTATCTCAAAACGTTCTTGCTAAGGACCATTTTCGACATCAGTTTTGAAGTCGAGAAGTCATTTTGTAATTGGCAGTCAACAAACAATTTTCAACAATGGTTTTGAAGTCACAACATCAATATCTATTTGGAAATCAAATTTCTTTGAAATCGGACAATGTTGAATTTTCCCGCCTTTTTGGCAGCCATTTTAAATATAGCGGTCAAGGAAATATTTTCAACACCGGTTTTGAACTCGCAACATTAAGATCTATTTGGAAACCAAATTTCATTGAAATCGGACAATGTTGAGTTTTCCCGCCTTTTTGGCGGCCATTTTGAAAATAGCAGTCAAAGAACAATTTTGAACATCAGTTTTGAAGTTGCCACAGCATGGCAAACATTTCATCAATTTACACTTAACCTTCATCTTCTATAGTTTTGGAAATAAAAGCAAAAAATAAAAAAAAATACAAAAATTATGTGAAAAAAGGGCAATAACTCCTACAAAGGTTTATGGATTTTCATCAGAATTTTAGGGTGGGTAGATCTTGATATGCTGAACATTTTTGCAATTTACACTTGACCACTGTCTGTTACACTTTTTGAAATAAAAAATAAAAAATGGAAAATTTTGAAAATTTTACGGAAAAAGGGCTTTTACTCCTAGATGGGTTTCAGATTTTCTTCAAAATTGAACGGTAGGTAGATCTCATCATGCTGATCATCTTTATCCTAGTCAGATTTTTGATATCTGTAACGGATTTCGAGTTTTTAGCCAAAAACTGCAATTTACCCCTATGTTCTAGTTTTAGTAACGGTGGCCATGTTTTTTTACCTGCGGCCATGAAAATAACAAATTAAAATCTAGATACCCTGATGATGATCCACTTAAAGTTTGATTGCATTTGGCCCAGTGGTTTCAGAGGAGATTTTTGAAAGTGAGCTAACGACGGACGGACGACGGACGATGGACGGACGACGGACGGACGACGGACGGACGCAAAGTGATGGCAAAAGCTCACCCTGGCATAGCCAGGTGAGCTAAAAAAACAGCAAATCAAACTAGCTTACGGATAACTAAATACAGTTCTTCCTTTAAAAGTAGTTTGTAGTTTGTACAGCGATTTTGTCAACAGAGCGAAATTACTGTCTAAAAAACTTATACATCAAGGGTATGTTCAGTCACTGTTGCAATTGTCACTAAAGAAGTTTTAAGGTCGTCACCACGATATCAAGTCGTTCCGTCCCCAAACCAGTCCGTCCCCAAGTAGTTCCGTCCCCAGGTAGTTCCGGCCAAAGTCGTTCCGGCCCCAGTAGTTACGGCCCCTAAGTCGATCCGTCCCCAATATATTTTCCCATTATTGCTTGGTATATATTATATGTCATGATAACCTTATAATCATAACTTCGATCTCATCTGAATCCAAAATTAAAACCGGATATTCTAGTTACCTCCCCTGTTGACTGGTGAAGCTATCGTACGGTGCATAGATCTGCACTGTGCATATTGATTCTTGGAAATGAAAATGGAACAATTACTCTTGTATGTTAATTGTTATCACTTTGAATCTCTTTGATGGCAAACTGATGTCATCAGGATGAAGAAAAACAAACTTAAATTTCTCCTTTTTTTAAGTGATTTTGCCTGATGATTTATGTTTTACTTTCAAACTAGCAACTTTGAAAGTATATACACGATATGTATGCTGAACAACTAATAATTGAAAACTGTCTACCAAACGAAGCAAGTCTTGTCAGGGAAATTGAGATTATATGAAGGAAACTTTGCTTTGCAGTGCATGCAAGAAGGCTCCATCTATACTGAACATTATTCGAGGAGTCTCTGTGGGTGTGATGACTGTGTAAACTTTTTTTTAGATTTTAAATATACTTAAAGTTATTTTTAGATTTTACGTATACTCAAAGATACCTTTTTCTGTTAGGTTTTAAGTATAGAACTTTAATTTTTTACTTTTTAAAAAATAGTTAATATTATATTAGATATTTGGTCAGCACGGATTTTTACGAGCTAAACCAGAAAACCCTTATCCCCTGTATATAAGCCAATTTTAATGGTGGAGGTGTTAATATGCGTTTAAATTTAAATTAATCGATCTTAACCGAATGCTTCGCAACTGGATGGAAATACGAAACAAAGAAGAAAGAAGAAGAAGCTACAGCCATGACGACTATATATATATTTGTTTCTTAAGAATTAAACCTTGAAGTTGAAAACGAGGTAATTTGAAAGGGTTAATTTCCTTAAACTGAAAAGTTAAACACTTAAATAGCAAAAATATTTTATTTAATATCAATGCCAAATATAGAAAAATAGCATGCAAATTATATATGGAAATTTACGTTACGTTTTGGGGTTGTTTGTAATCTAGGTGGTGATATAATAGGCTCATGCCATTACATGTGTGTTGTTTTTCTAAGCTTCGCCTTTTAGGTGATAATCGTTGTTTTGAAAACAAAATTAAAGAAATTTTCCAATCAAGAGAAACATCAAAGTAATTTAAGTTTTAATTAACTAATTAATAAGTCAAATATTTTTTTTTATTATTTTAATACCATTTGACTACCCATATATCCGTTTTTATTTGGCTTCTTTATATACTTTAGTATGAGCTAATTAGTTTAATTAATTAAGTGATTTATACAAGCAGATTCATGCAACTAGTTAGTTTTAATAATTAAATTCATATATGGGGCCGGAACTACTTTAAAATTGGGGCCGGATCTACTTGAGGCCGGAACTACTGGGGACGGGACGACTGGGGACGGAACTACTTGGGGACGGAACGACTGGAAAACGTCACCACGATTTGACAGACCATTACAATGTTTCTGTTTCACAAATGAGAACAGATAATCTTGGGTAGATCCAGAGTTTGATACCGGACTGACTAACACCGACTGTGACAAAACCGGACTTTTCACTGGCAGTGTGACGGGTGCCACATTTGGAGCAGATCATGCTTACCCTTCCGGAGCACCTGATTAAACCTCAGTTTTTATAGGGGTTCACACTGCTAGTGCTTTAGTTTTGTCGCGTTCTTGTTCATTTTTGTATATTTGTTTTGTCTTTGTCATACTGTCTCAATTCGTGTTGCTGTGAATTGCAGTAATTTTGTATTTATGATTTTAGAATTTCCCCTTTCCTTGTTCTTGCATCGGTATTCGTTTTGCCGATGTATTAAATTTAGTTTCTGCATATGGTAATTTCGATAATTTATGTCTCTTTAGTGTAAGTAGAGAACAAATAACTAATATAGTCTAAATATGAAGTCAAAATCAGCTAAGAACAGAACTTTGCAAGAGGGATATACTCCTAAGATTTCAACAAAATTTAGGAAAATTTAGATATTGCAAGGTTCAAAATAAGTTTGGCTTTCGGGATAGCACCTAATCTCTGACTAATGGGCTGGTGAATACTCTCGGGATTAAAAGTCCACTAGTGGTAAAAAAAAACTAAATACCGAACTTCCTGTTCTTTTCTTACTCGGTTATATGAATGGCAAAAGAGGTCCAGGAGTCGAGCCTTGGAGATGACATTGGTGACATTTAAGTAGTAAAACATGCTCTCCGGTTATATTTGTCTCCCAACTACAAAAAAAACCCCAAAGCCACGGTTTGTAAGATGGGGCGGAAAGAAAAGAAGAGAAAAAAGATAACAAAAATTTACTAGGAACAAAAAGTCTACCCAAATTTCATTTAGGAAACTTTATGAGAAACGGAGAAAATACTATAAGTCTCCGCAGACCTCGTTTTGGAGACTAAAAATAAACCTCATCAAAGAATATCAAACAAATTTGTAGTTTTTT
The DNA here is from genome assembly GCA_002080025.1 of Modiolus philippinarum. Classification (NCBI taxonomy): domain Eukaryota; kingdom Metazoa; phylum Mollusca; class Bivalvia; order Mytilida; family Modiolidae; genus Modiolus; species Modiolus philippinarum. The sequence continues at coordinate 49,083 of MJUU01015554.1, read as the reverse complement.
TGAGCAGTATTGTCATATTTTGTTTAGTAAATGCAAATGCACAACTTTTATTCACTTCTATTTGTTTTTCTTTCCAATTGAATATTAATTGGTTATAAAAATTGAAGCTGTTCATTAAATACTGATAGTTAGTTTGATGATAATGACCAAACTTTTATGGTTCAAAAATGTAGTTGAGAAAAATCAAAATTGCTGATAGATAAAATAAATTGAAAAATACTGAAGTTATTGTTAATTCAGGTTCTGTACATGTGTATTAGGACAATTTAAATGTATGTCTGTTCATTACAGATCAAATCAAAACGTTTGGACATCCCCAAACACAAAAAATGTGTACAAGCTGATAGAGAACAAATTACCGATATGATCTAAACAGTAAAGCAGAAATCAGCTTAGGACAGAGATTTGCAAGAGTGAGATACTCACTCCTTAATTTTGATCAAAATGTAGAAATTTAGATATTGCAAGTTACAGAATAAAACGTTTTTTTTTAGCAACGAAGTACTGGTGACTGGGTTGTTGAATAGCATCGGGGACTAACAGTCCACAAGCATAGACATCGACCAAAAGGTTAAAATATACCGAAGTTACTGTTTGTTTAGTTTCTGCATATGCGCATTTCGACAACTGTTGTCTCTTCAGTGAAGATCAAATTAAAACGGACAATTAAGTTACCAATATGATCTATATATAAAAGCCTAAATCAGCTGTTGACAGAGCTGTAATAAATGAATACATGGTATCCTCTTTGCACCTTGCAATGATTTGTGGCATTTTCTACCGAGATGATAATTTTTTTTTACATCAAAACTCGAATAGAAGATCGATTACAATTTCGAGTATTGAATATTTAATCTTTTTCGAGTTGACAACCCTACAAACTTCAGAATAAAAGATCAATAAGTGAATTTAAAACTATATTCGCCGCTTATGCCTATCTTGGATAAGTTTGAACATTGAAAACCGTTTTTTTTAAATGGACTAACAATTAGTTTAGTTCCAATCGGCCAAGTAATTTCAGAGGAGAATATCTATGAATGCTTTTTGACAAAATGTCTAACGTTCCCCGCTTGCAAGCATCTTCACTCCCTCTTTTTCCGATAATTCAATAAGTTTATCCACCTTACTGCAGCATCATATAAGTATCTGGTGGGCCATTTGAACCATTGGCACATACAAATCAGGAATAATTTAAGCACCAAATAAGTATAATCTTGATACATTAATCTTGGAGAATATCAATGGTAAACGAGAATTTCTTTAATTTCATCATCTTAAATCCTTCAATATCACTTTAAGATAAATTGATGGTGCCCTTTTATTGATAACGACATAATACCATCAATATATCCCTCAGACCTAGATATCAGAGACTCATATGTCAGCCAGTATCGCTTACCTTGAGGCTAATGATCAATGAAAATTCCAACAGGATTAAATGATTGATCTGAGGTGACAGGCAACTGTAGTAAAATCATTCATCTGGTAGATTACTGTCATGTTAAGATGCCTAGTTATTATCAATTTTGAAACGGTTTTCAAGAATAAACGATTTACAACATTTTCCATAGAATGGTACTTTATTCCCCTATGGCGGCAATCTTTAATATCTGATGAAATAAAATTTGCTAGATGACCATCAAGAAACCACGCCTAGTTAATATCAACTTGATATATGAAACTGTCTCCCAGAATTTCAATTTTCCAAATTTTCTCATAGGGTCCAATGTTTAACTTAGATCTGTATTGGCAGCAATCTTGGATTTATGATCGGTGCTAAAATCATACATTTGTTAAAGGACCATCATGTGACAATGCCTACTTAATATCAACTTCATGTATGAAACGATTTTCAAGAATAAACAATTTACAACATTTGCCCGTAAGGTCCAATGTTTAACTATGGTCCTCGGCGGCAGCCATTTGGATTTGTGAACGGTACAAATATATACAATTTTGTAGATGACCATCATGTTATCAACCTTTGTTAATATTACAATTTGAAACAGATGTATGAAACAGTTTTCAATATTTTATCAATTCACAATATTTTCCTATAGGGTCCAGTGTTAAACTAAGATCTACAAAGGCGGCTATCTCGGGCTTATGATCGGCATTAAAATCAAAAATTTGTTTGGTGGGCATTATGTCACCATGCCTAATTAATATCAAAATACAAAAAATACCGAAGTTGCATAAAAACAGTAAATTTCGTTATGCTGTACACGTGTTTCAAGGAGGACCTCTCATCAACTTAATGTACATAACAGTTTTCAAGAATTAATAAATTAATAATTAATTAAATTAATTTAAATTTAAATTAAATTAATAATTTACGACACTATCCCATAAGGTCCTATGTTAAACTATGTTAACTGCTGGCATTCATCTTTGATGAGATGTGAACCTGTAAATTTGTACAGGGGATCCCCTATTGCTTAAGTAAAGCATAAAGCTGTAATTCAAGTACAAAAAAACGTTTTATTAAAAAAATTAAAGCTTTAAAGTTGTTCTATAGTCATAGAAATGCTCCATGTATATCTTCACTGATGAGACATAAGTTGTCAAATTGCGCATATGCAGAACCTAAATTTACAATTATCTCGGTATTTTGTTATTTGCAACCAATTTTATACCTCGTTTCAACATAACAATTGGCAGGAGGTCTCTTATTACCTATGTAGTCCATATAGCTGTAATAAAAACACAAAAACACATTTTTCAAAAAATTAAAGATTTCTGGCTTGGTTTCCATTTAAGCCAAATGCTTCCGTTACTTTCCACGGAAGACTTTTATCAAAAACATTTGGGCAAGGGTTCCCCTTATAATCTAGGTAATACTGTTTCAATCAAAACATAACATATACCGTAATACATGCTTTTCTCAAAATTCCTTTTCTAATTCAGAAAACCCGTTTTTCAAAAAATAAGTTTCTGGTTATGTTCTACGGACAGGGGTTCCCCTTAAAACATGTAATATATTTGCGGTAGTAAAATATAATTATCAACCTTAAATACTTTTTTCCTCAAAATTTCCATTTGGGGCGGGGGTGTGTGTGGGGGGTAGGGGGTGGGGGTGGTCAACATTGCAATGGTGGTCATTTTGAAATTTTAATGCTCTTGAACCCTTTCTTACATGACAAACACCTTTTCTACGACGTTTCATGGAGCTAAATGAAAATTTTTTGAGGAACAGTTAGAAATATGGTAAAAAACATTCAAAATTTCATTTTTCCTATAGAATAACTATGGAAGAACTAACACCTTTCTGAGAACCAAAATGTACCCTTGATAAACCCCTTTAGAAAAATTTTTGTTTCTTGCACAACTAGACATATATGGGCAACATTCTACAAAGTTTGAAAATTCTAATTCTGATGGTCTCGGAGATTTGGTTTGTACAAGTTCATTGGTACGAAAATGAAATTAAAAATCAGAACAATATTAAGAACGCAACAAACACAATAAGTCTCCCAACTTCGTTTTGAAGACTGAATAATAATAAAAATAAGAAACACAGCAAAAACAATCCCCAAGTACGTTTGCGCGACTTCATAAGACATTTATACTGCAAACAACTGTGAAGGTGTTTCCCTGTCGACGATAATGTTACTACCAGTTTCATGCAATGATAACCATAAAACGGACCAATATGTCATTTTCAATTATGAAAATGGCTTCTTAAGCTGAAATTCATATTCCAGCTTTCACAAACATCACTATGATATTATATTCAACGAATAAAACTGAAATATACATGGTGTCAAAGGACTCCTCTAACAAATAACATTGTTGCTAGGGAAATTGACCTTGACATTGACGTTATTTTGTGGAATATTTAATGCTGAACATTTTTGCTATGTTTCTTTGTATCTAAAATGTTTTTTGGGATATAAGCAAAAACCTTAAAATCGGGCCTTAAAAAATGGTTTTTGGACCTAGGGTTCGAAAACAATGGTCCAAAAACAAAAAATTGGGTCAAACGTACCAAATGTAGACCTTCATGAGATAAACATTTCTCCAATACATTTGATCACTCTCCTTTACCGTTTGATAGATTTTACTTAAAAAAGACCAAAATTTGGCTTTCACCTTGACTTTTAATCTTGATTTTCTTACACCTTGGGCTCAAATTAGTGTTCTCTTCTTACTGATTGATTTGATATGTTACTTGATATATCTGCAACGGTTTAAAAGTTTACATAAAAACACTTTTCAGAACGTTTCAAGGACATAACTCTCTCTTAAGTCATCGAAGAGCTTCGGTTCACCAAAACAAATGTAGACCTTGATATGCGGAACATTTTGCTGACATACTTATTCATCCATTTATTACGGTTTCCGATTTTATATGCTCACAAGGTCGAAGGTCAAATTGAAGGTATACTCGCACTGATAATTTTTTTTAGTTGACATATTTTGGTCGCCATCTTGGAAAAGGTGGCATCTTTTAAAATTTTCAGCACACAGGATAAATTTCAAATGGTAGTCCAACTTTCTGAAAAGGATGAAATCATTTCAATTCATCCAGCCATTGCAAAATAATCACCAGGACAAGAGCTATTGGAATAATAGCAATAATAATAATGAAACCTAGACATGCAATTGCATGCAATAGCCGATGTCACCCAGACAAAAAATTCAATGATTCCATCTCATTAACAGCTTCAAAATCTACCAAGATATCAAGTTTCAATGAAATCGGACAAAGTTTGAATTGTGACGTAATTTGGCGGCCAATTTGGAAATTTCTGCCACTTTGATTTTTTTTCGCACTAACTCCTTCGTGGTATCTTACTGAACATTTTTACAAAAAACATGAACAAATTCTGCAAAGCAGGCGGATAAAACCGCTTTTATAGCGGACCAAACCTCAACATAAATTGCCGTGGTGTCGGGTAACAACTCAACAGCAATTTATATTGATGGGTCGTAGACAGTTAGGTTAAATGATCATCAAAGTATTAAGTCAAAAATGAATCCTGAATCTTAAAAAGTAGATATCAGGAAACATCTACAATATCTGAAAATTACAATCACAAAAAAGACAAAAGACAAACTTAAACAACGATAGGACCTCGGGAAAGCCGGACTTGGTACCAGCACTAGCAAAAGGCAGCGGTAGGGTATCACAGTGTTGACCAAAACTTTAATTTTTTCCACAATGGAATGATATATAATAAATAACTTTTTAACGATGGTACCAGACTTTATATTTTGAAGCCTTGATTAAAAGGGCAGTAACGGAGATAAGCATTTTTAATGGGAAAGTCTGTATAAAATATATTACAAAGGTCTTTTTTTAACTTAAATAGAATACAATGATAGCAAATTTAACACATCGCAATGCTTAGCGTAATCAAATGTTGAGTTATGATCCATTGGCAGATTTTTGGGGGATAGGTCTAGGCTTTTGAAACCTTTTTCTGCATTTATCTTTCTTAACTGCATGTAGAATTTTCGTCAACATTGATATTCCTCCTAATGGACATAACAGACTCTCCTATAAGATATAAAGCCCAAAATTCATAACAGTAATTCCGTTGATGTATACATATGTATCTTTATGTTTTCTGTAAATTCTCAACAGATATTTGACATAAGTAATTTTGGTGTATAAATTTATGAGACAACCATTTTGATCTGTTGACAAAGTGTTGTCAGAATTAAAAACAGAATAAGTTTCGAAATTAAGTTGGCATATGCCTGAAATTTCATAATATCATGGCTTTGAACCGAGAAATTTGGAATTATCATACATTTCGTAAATTTGTAATCTCAGATTATAGATCCAGTTGTATGCATGATGCCGATGAAAGTCTCTTTTAATTTCAAATTAATTTGGATAAATCCCCATCATGAAATTTCTATATACAATGAAATGTAAACAATTTGTATTTCCCCAGTTTTAGAAAGAAATGTTTCATCGCTCACAACATAAGTACGACTGTTCCAACAGTGAATCAACACCTTTGACTTTTTACTGTTAGCTTGTTTACATTACAGGGTATGAAGAAAATTTACTGTTAATACCAGCGTATTTTGACTACAATTGCAATAAAATGATGACCGAGTGCATGATTTGATGTCCTGTAGAAGGGAAAAGTAGGAAGCAGTCCAGACCTCTGCTGTTTATGCAAAGTGGATCCGGTCAATTTGTGCATTTCCACATAATATACGTATCACGCAATCTGAACTCGTTTAGATACTTGACACAATATCATAAAATGTCTTAAAGTATGTCATACACGCGAAAGGAATTTCTTTGTTTTTGAATAATTTAAAATAATTTGAACTGTTCAAATATAAGACCATAGTAAAATCTCACTTGTGAAATCCTCTCACAAGTACAATAATTTACAATACATTTTCTGAATTGAATTGAAAGATTCCAACGCATTTTGATGATTTCCGTGAATTTTATTATCAAACTATAAAAAGGTGATCTGCTGATCACAAAAGATACCCCAGCCCAAAGGCAATCCTAGTAGTTGCAGCAATAATCCCAAAATATCAAAACTTTCCTTCAAAGCAAACTCAAGTTATCATCCGGAAACCATAAAATTTACAGATTTTGCCTAAATCAAGGGCAATAACTCTGGAGCGCAAAATCCGATCACGGTCAAAATGGAACGTGACCTGTATTTTATCAATTAACATAATCCCAAAATATCAAAACTTTCCTTCAAAGCAAACTCTCAAGTTATCATCTGGAAACCATAAAATTTACAGATTTTGCCTAAATCAAGGGCAATAACTCT
>MJUU01015554.1:17015-27765 GCA_002080025.1 Modiolus philippinarum | reverse complement strand
TTTTTTTTTGGCGTTGAGTACAAGAGAGTATATCATTCAAGTAAATTAATCCATAAAAAGGTACAACTATAAGCACTAATACGGACATGTACATTTGTACACACGATTCCGGAAAGGAATCCCGACGGGTAGGCGGACAGATATAGACACAATAATATGATATTGTATAAAAGACATACTGCATCCAAAAAACATTAATTATCGTTAAATTATGAGAACGTGCTGCTGATGACGAAGTAATTTACGAAATGGCCATACAGCTCATTAAAATTATTCCAGTTGGGGTTAGCATATGTGTTATTGTCTCATGTTCATTTACTCCATATCCTTTTGTAAATAATAAATAACTAAATACCGACGTTACTGTGAATTTAATTTATGCATATGCGCATTTCGAAAACTTATGTCTCTTCATTGCAGATAAAATCTAAACGTTTGGAAGACCATAAACTCAAAGATGTTAAAAACTGATGGAGAACAAATAACCAATATGATCTAAATATGAAAAGATCTTACACATTTCTAAAATAGTTATATATTTGCTAACAAGCGTGCATACTTTTCTATCCTGTGTGTTTGTAAATATAATTCAAACTGAACAAACATATGTTGGTGAAAAACTGTCCGAGTATACACCACTTATTATACTTTTGTTTTCTCACTACAGATCAAATTGCAACATCTGCAAAACCATAAATAAAATACCATATTTACCTGTACAAGTTACACCATTTCCAGTATAGCCCGTTCTACAAGCACAACTAAACGATGCTATAGTATTTGTACAAATTGCCCTGCTGGGATCGTCGCAATTGTCTGTGTTTAGTGCACATTCGTTAACATCTTTTAGAAAAAAAATAAATGTTCAATACAATTAATTTAATTAAGAAACTGTCAAATACATGTACCCTTCCTTCATAGTTCGAATACATTTTTATAAGGGGAAATATATAGTGTGAAATTGTTAAACTGCCCGTTCTTGTTTGAAATGGTGATATAGTGTAATATATTCGTTCGTTCGTCATCAACATCAACTCATATTATCCTTGTAAGTGTTGGATCGTGGTGAAAGGTCAACGGTACAATAAAATATACTAACTTTTGTGAAATAAAAATTATATTTGAAGGAGGTGGTTTTCTTACGTTGAGTACAAAGAAGCTGACATTCAAGTCTATCAATCCATGAAAAGGTACAATTCCAAACACTAACATGGACATGGACATTTGTACATACGATGCGCATGAGGAGTATCAAGGGTTCGTGTTCCGATATATACACTATTAAAAAGGACGTATGGAATGCAAAACCATTATTCATCGTTTAGAATCTGATACTTCCAATTCCTACACGTTTCCTAACTATATATTTGCCACCAAATACATTTAGTAATTTGTACTCAAGAACTAGACAGTTTGTGTGTTTCAATGTTAATGTGATTCAAACTGAACAAACATACATTGGTTCAAACTGCAAGCATGCACACCACTTATCATATTTATGTCTCGTCACAATAGATCTAATCAAAATATTAAAGAACTTTAGTGAGCAAGCTCACATACCACACGAGCCCACATAGCAGAAAATCCTGCATTATGCAACTCCAATAGTATCCTATAAGCAATATTATACACAACAAGAGGCTCTGAAAAGCCTGTTTCGCTCACCTCGGCCAAGGCTGACACAATAAGTCAAAATAATCCAAACGTTTACGGGTCTCAATTTCAAGTTTGTTGATAGACATTGATGTTATATGATCCAAAATTAAACTATGTTCCCCATTGGCAGCTATTTTTGATGGGGCGTAGACTGACTGTCACCTTCTTGAAGAAGACCATCTAAGCAACATTGTGCCTCACTTTGGCCTAGAATTTCAAGAGTAGATCTTTGAATGATTTCCCATGGGGTCCAATGTTAAACAATGACTGCCACCTTGGATACTATCCGGACATGCTGGACACATTTTATGAAGGGGACAAAGTAAGGACTATTGTGATCAAGTATGATTCCAATTGGCCATGTACTTTCAGAGGAGAACATCTCTGAATATGTTTCCTTATAGGGTCCAATGTTAAAACCACGTTCCCCACTGGCAGCCATCCTAAATATGATGTGGACTTGTCGAAAACATTTTAAAAAGAGGCCAACCAAGGACCATTGTGACTAACTTTGGTCCCAATTGGCCAGGTATTTTCAAAGGAGATTTTTGCAATATTGTTGAATTTTCGACAAAGTTCCCCGCTGGCAGCCATGACGTGTGGTCTTGCCGGATATAAGTTTTTAAGGGGACCACCTAAGGACTATTGTGACCAAGTTTGGTCCAAATTGCCGCAGTGGTTTCAGAGAAGATCTTTGAATGCTTTCCCATAGGCTCCAACGTTAAAACTGTGCTCCCCGCTGGCGACCATTTTGGATATAATACGAACTTGCCGGACTTTTTTTCTAAAAGTTGCCATCTATAAGGATCATTGTGACCATGTCTGGTTCCAATTGGCCCAGTAAGTTCAGAAATCTTGGAATAAAGGGGGCATTTTTTCGACAACGATCAAATTGGTGGCCATCTTGGATGACGTGTTGACTTGCCGGACACATTTTTAACCAGAGGCTCCCAGGAGCCTGTATCGCTCACCTGGTTTCCATTTGCCACAATCATGCTCAAGTTGTAAGTTATACAGTTGAACTTCAGTCTCTCCAACTTCGGTAGTTCAAACACAACCAATATCATGAATTGTATTTACAGTCTGATCATGTTTTACTATATGTCTTTGTTGGGCTTTTTTGACAAAAAACATTCTTGCTAATGACCACTTTTGACACCAGTTTTGAAGTCGAGACATTATTTTGTAAATGGCAGTCAACAACAATATTTAGCACCATAAATTATCAACATCAATATCTATTTGGAAACCAAATTTTATTGAAGTCGGACAATGTTGATTTTCTCGCCTTATTTGGTGGCCACTTTGAAACTGGCAGGCAACGAACAATTTTTAACATCAGTTTTGAAATTGCTTCATCAATGCCTATTTGGAAACCAAATTTCATTGAAATCACACAATGTTGAAATTTCCTGCCTTTTTTGGTGGCCATTTTAAAAGTGGTGGTCAATGAACAATTTTCAACACCGGCTTTGAAGTCGCAACATCAATATCTATTTGGAAACCAAATTTCATTGAAATCAGACAATGTTGAATTTTCCCGCCTTTTTTTGGCGGCCATTTTGAAAATGGCAATCAACGAACAACTTTTAACATCAGTTTTGAAGTTGCCATATATATACCTATTTGGAAACCAAATTTCATTGAAATCGGACAATGTTGAATTTTCCCGCCTTTTTTGGCGGCCATTTTAAAAATGGCAATCAACGGACAATTTTCAACACCGGTTTTGAAGTCGCAACATCAATATCTATTTGGAAACCAAATTTCATTGAAATCAGACAATGTTGAATTTTCCCGCCTTTTTTGGTGGCCATTTTGAAAATGGCAGTCAACGAACAATTTTTAACATCAGTTTTGAAGTTGCCACATCAATACCTATTTGGAAACCAAATTTCATTGAAATCGGACAATGTTGAATTTTCTCCCCTTTTTTGGGCGCCATTTTGAAAATGGCAATCAACGAACAATTTTCAACACCGGTTTTGAAGTCGCAACATCAATATCTATTTGGAAACCAAATTTCATTGAAATCAGACAATGTTGAATTTTCCCGCCTTTTTCGGTGGCCATTTTGAAAATGGCAGTCAACGAACAATTTTTAACATCAGTTTTGAAGTTGCTACATCAATACCTATTTTGAAACCAAATTTCATTGAAATCAGACAATGTTGAATTTTCCCGCCCATTTTTGGCGGCCATTTTGAAAATGGAGGTCAAGAAACTATTTTAAACACCAGTTTTGAATTCGCCACAGTATGGCAAACATTTCATCATTTTACACTGAACATTCATCTTCTATAGTTTTGGAAATAAAAGACAAAAATTCAAAAATTTAAATAAAAAAAAAAATTCTGAGATAAAAGGGCAATAACTCCTACAAGGGGTTTTGGATTTTCTTCAAAATTTCAGGATGGGTAGATCTTGATATACTGAACATTTTTACAATTAAAGTTGACCTCTATCTGTTATATTTTTTCAAATAAAAAATAAAATAAATTAAAATTTTGAAAATTTTACGGAAAAGGTGCAATAACACCAAGACGGGTTCTCAGATTTTCTTCAAAATTGCAGGGCAGGTAGATCTTGCCATGCTGATCATTTTTACCCAGTCAAGCTTTTGATATCTGTAACGGTTTTTGGGTTATTTGCAAAATACTGCAATTTACCCCTATGTTCTATTTTTAGTAACAGCAGCCATGTTGTTTGATCCTCAGACTAATCGAACACAATTTTGAAACTGCATACCCTGGTGATGATTCAGGCCAAGTTCAGTTACAATTCGCTCAGCAGTTTCAGAGGAGAAGATTTTTGAAATTGTTGACGGACGGACGACTGACGACGGACGACGGACGCAAAGTGATGGCAAAAGCTCACTTGGCCTTTTAGGCCAGGTGAGCTAAAAAGGACCACTTAGGGACTATTGTGACCACGTTTGGTTCCAATTGGCCAAGCGGTTTCAGAGAAGAAGATGTTTGAAAGAAAATTGCACGAATGACAGACCCAAGACACAGTTATGGCAAAAACTCACCACGGCATACTAGCCAGGTTACTTATAAAGTCCATGCATGCTATGTTTGAATTGTAGGCAATTATTTACCAATGTAGGACACAATATACATTTATATACAAAAATTATTACAATGTGAAATAAGTAAAGCTTATGAAGGATTTTTTTAATTGTAAAAATAATTGATTTTAATAAAGAGATAGCGGAGAATTTCTCTAAAACTTAAGAGAAAAAGTAAACCAAAAAAAATTTGAAAACAGAATTTAAAGGGAAATAACCCAGGAAAAGATGATACTTGCTGTTTTGCTGAAAATAGTCTAAATCCAATAAATCCTATGAAAATAATCCGATCAATAAGGCAGTATAGTATGCACATCTACAGCGCATGACCAACAATCCTACCAAATATGAAAGCAATCCATTAAGCAGTTTCAGAGGAGTTGCAGTGACAAGATAATACTTTGGTATTTTAAGTGAAAATAGTCTAAGTCCCATAACTCCAACAAAAATTATCCAATCCATATGGTGGTACGGTATGCATATCTACACATTATGACCAACAATCCTTTGAAATATGAAAGCAATCCATTAAGCAGTTTCAGAGGAGTTGCAGTGACAAGATGATACTTTTGTATTCTAACTGAAAAAAGTCTAAGTTACAAAACTCTCTCAAAAATTATCCAATCAATATGGTATTAAAGTATCCATATTTACACGTCATGACCACTAACCCCACCAAATATGAAAGCAATCCGTCAAGCGGTTACAGAGGGGCTGCAAAGACAAGAACAGGACTGACGGACGGACGGTACAAAAACATTATACCCTCCGCAACTTCGTTTCAGGTTTTCGGTCTTCGGGCAGATAACTGCGTTGTTAAAAATATTTCGGCATAGAAGGGTGACCATAGTCGATGCCGGCCAAAGTCGACTGACCATACCAAGTTTTGAAATGATATGTCGCGACACGACTTCAACAAGCTCCGCGGAAGAAAAAGAATAATAATCAGAAGAAATACAATAAGGTTTTTCACATGTGGTGAAAGACCTTAATAAATATTCTATTGTGATCTCATCGATTTTACTTGGCTAACATTGTTTCTTAAGTATGGATTTTTGTCGACCGTGGACATTTGCGCAAGAAATCGAGGACAATTGCGCAAATGAAAAGAGGACATTTTCGCAAACGAAAAGTGGACATTTGCGCAAACGATAACTGACTTCTGTCTAATATTGAGCAAATATTAATTCAAAATATTTTTATATGACCTCTATCGTTATCTGGACTTTTTCTCGTGCATCTGCCATGATGTCTTCCACAAATCATTCCTGACCTTTACTTCTTTTGACGACAGACTTCGAAGTCCATAGCAAAGATCGAATATTTTACCGATATCACACTCCCATTCTGAGTACTCTTTGCTTAGTGAAATATGAACAAGCGGCACGTAACTGCCATTTTTACATCAATGAATAGTATAAAGTTGCTTGAAAAACCTCGGAGCAAACTTAATAGTTCCGACTATAAATATTTCTTCCACTTCAGATCAAAGGTAAAATAAGTATTATTATATAAGAATTATAACATAAACAAATGTTTTGATATCTTTTTCAATCTTTGCTTAATAAAACTTATTTGCGCAAACGGGCTTTTAACTGACAACAGGTAACTAAAAAATCGCTTGCACAAACGTCCATTTTTCCCTTGCGCAACTGTCCACGTATTATTTGCGCAAATGTCCTTCTGTTTTCAGTTAGATGAATTTAGACAAATGTCCAACGCCCCATTTTTGTGAATTGATCCTCGTCTTCTAAAATATTATTATCATGAAACTATTTCAATTAAATACCGCGTTGAAAAAAGAAAATCCGAACTGTGAAAGTTCTTTATGACAAAATAGTCTACTTTATATCCTGTTTTCCCGCAATTTTCTTTGGTAATGTGTTACACATTGGTCATAGCCTGTCTTAATTAATCGGCTTTTGTGTTTGTTAACTATAACGTTAATTGCATATAAATGAAGTAAAATGTCTCTGATATAATACATAAGTACAAACTCACTTATTACCGATTTAGGTTTGTGCTATTGATCTTGGTGATCGGCAAGTCCCCTACAGATTACAAGAATTACCCCCCCCCCCTCTTGACGAAGGTATACATTATGCATAATTTTTATGCCTTATTTTCGTAATATAAAACTTATACATGCACAGTGGAACTTCGATGACTCAAACATCGAAGAGTTCATCAACCTAGGGGGTGTTTTTAATATACAATACAAAATGTAATTAATTTCATGATGAATGGGTTCTTGTTCGTAACTTAATTATGACCCCGCGTCAGATGCTGTGTAGTAAATTAGGCGGTCCTGAAGAGGCCCTCTTTCCACGTTACAACGGTACTAAATTCGTAAAATTATTTACTATGTAACGCTTGATTACTTTTTTGCTTTCAAATACAGGTCAACGTACATGTATCACGCACTTTCACGAATTTGTACCACAAGAAAAGAATTTTTCATTGATCACGCTAAGACGCCTCCCTCAAATTTAATCAATATACGTATGTGTAGATTATTACATGTCTATTCCGGTATCTGCCCTGATATCAGTCCCGAGACCTGATATCTGCCCGACGCGGTAGAAAATACTTGAACAGAATGTAAAAAATGTATCTTTTGCAATAGATATTAGAAATACCAATTTTTGTCAAAGTCATGAACTTTTCATCCAATTCCTTGAAAAACTAGGGACTCTATTCCAGTTTTGGAGGCTGAAATGTGGAATATATCCCTGTTCAAGTCAACATATTTTTCTCCTTTTTTATGTTTTATTTTCGAAATACAAAATATGAACGAAAAGTCTGTATGTCAAAAAGTGTCGTGTTCTTTTTTTTATTTTGAATATTTGATTGTTCAAGTAAAGGTCTTGAGGACATAGTAAAAGACATCTTTGTATAAAAAAATGAGAACACCAAAATGGTTGTCGAGGATTTGTATAATGAGAATCATTGAATTAATATAAATTCAAAATATATATCCATGTATTCATTATAACAAATGTTTTTCACACAAAATAATTCCCCTTTTCACAATTGTGTTCTCCTTTTTGTACCATGGCCCGTCTTTTAAAATAGTTTTCGAACAGATGCGATTTTCAAATATTTGTACATGTCACTTGGAAAATTTGTAATTTAAGCTTAATTCCAGGACCGAAAAGTGGCTATCATAAACCTTGTCCTTTATTTAAAAGTTTCGACGTTGCTTCTACTTCTACTGTGACGTTTATAATAAAAAAAAACTTTAAACGTACCAAACTGTAACTTAGAATGCTGGATCAATTTAACATGTAAATAATATGTTGCTATATATTCCAGTAAAAAATATGACTAACAATTGTAATAAATACAGTAACATGCATTTTTATTTTTACGGGACCCTGAACACATTTAAAATTATTTTTATCTAGAATGACAATACAAGAATGATGGTTTTAATCACATACTGTACGTGCGTATTGACGCAATGAAACAATGCCAATAGATGCCTGCAGCTAGAAGTTTGAAATAAATCACCGTTACAATATAGATAAAACAATCACTGTAATAATTCGTCTACAGCAAGCGCGATCCTCTTTTTAAAAAAAAGTAAGAAAAAACGAAATGTACATTACTTGCAAAATATCTAGTTTTTTTTATCTTATTTGGTCAATATTTTTAATGCCCATTCAAAAAAAAAAATTAAAAATGTGCAAATTAATATACTCGTTAGGTACTTCCAAGAGGAAAAGGATATTTATTGCCTTTAAATACGATTTCGATATCCACAATACAAATTTTACGTACAATATAATGATGCAGGTGAGTGATCTGACTTATATGCAACTCCAATGTCACTAGATGTAATGATAGATTGCAAGTCCGAGGAGACAAGGAAGTAGTCCAGTCTCGCCTGTTTTTTATTTGGTCCTCGCCAAGAAAATCTTTTCAATTCTGGATGCAATTCCCTAAATACATCTACTACATCAAGTTCAGCCATAATATTTTGAACTGCTTCATGCCTTTTGGATTATTTTTATGCAAATAATTTAACGTATCAAGAGAATAATTTTGCGGTAAATTCCAGTCTCCTCCCAAAATCATTGATGTATTTCCAAACCATTCCATTTCAAGTCTATCAATCAGAAAATCATAGAATATTGGATTATCTTCATTTTGGGCTGTGGGCGGGAACTATACACTGATAAAAACATTTTATGGGACCATATTTGGTAATTTTAATTGTTGGGAATAAGTTATTCATTATTGAAAGAAGATAAATATATAGATAATTTTTCAGAGAAAATGAAAAAGGTAAAAAATTTACTTAATGATTGGTCATTCAGAAACATAACAATCTTTGGAAAGATTACAGTTTTGAAAACTCTTGCTCTTCCAATTTTGGTTCAATGTTTTACTGTTCTTCCAACCCCTCCAACAGAGTTTATAAAGGAACTGCAAAACATTTTCTTTAAATTTATATGAGAAGGGAAGGTTGATAAAATTAAAAGAAATGTACTTATAGGAACATTTGAGGATGGTGGATTGAAAATGCCACACATTGAATCATTTATTAAGTCACTTAAATGTTCATGGGTACAAAAGGTACTTGATCCTAACAATAAGGTTTATTAACTGACACTTTGAAAGAGTAAGAAGGTGATTACTTCTGGTATTTATCTAAAATAGGCTTACATTCTACCAAAAATAAGTTTAATGAGTTTTGGCAAAATGTAATTGAAGCATGGTCATCAGTGTATCAAGTTCCTTCCACAGCCCCTGATGACATTCTGTCTCATCCTTTGTTTTTAAATGAAAATATAAAAATTAAGGGGAAAACTGTTTGGTTGCAGAGTTGGGTAAACAGTGGGGTATTTTTTGTTAATGATATTATAAATGAGAATGGTGTTTTTTATAACTTTCAAGTGTTCACACACAAACATTTAATATTCAATCAAATTTTCTTGAACTCTATGGAGTAATTCATGCTATACCACAGGAGTGGAGAGATACTATCAAGCAGGAAGTTACATCAAAACTTACTTCTGTTAATCATAAAAATTTAAAATTATTAAAATCTACTCAAAAAGTCTCAAGACATTTCTATAAACTGATGGTAGAAAAAAAATAAAAGAGATCCCATATCATGCACAGAATAAATAGGAAATTAAACTTGAAACTGTTATAGAAAGTAAGGATTGGGAATTTTATTATCGCCTACCATTAGAAACATTTCATGATCCCAAATCTAGAAGTTTTCAAAACAAATTACACAGTAGATACCGGCGCTAGGGGCCGTCTTGAACTTGCTATGAGGTATGAGTAATGCTCATTGTTGAAGGCCTCATGGTGACTTCAAGATGAAGAACAACAATAAAAGCGTTGTTCCATTGCTGTATTTTACCATGTACTTGTAGAGATTTTGTCTCATTTTCATTTACTCCATATCCCTTCATTGTTAAATTACTCAGTAGAATCCTAGTTACTAACTTTTCTCTAATGAAATATAAATACTGTGAGGCAGAATTGTGTACTTTTTGCCACGAAGTAAAGGAAACTTATGAACATATGTTTTCCAAATGCATTTTTGTGAAAAACAGTTGGCTCAGGTTTTTTGAACAATTGAAAAATGTATGCAATATTTATTTTACTCCCAACCTACAAGATATTTTACCTGGGATAAGAGATCATCTATATTTAGCTACAATTAATACCTGTTTATTACTTATAAAAAGATATATTTACTTGTGTAGATTCAAAATAAATAAAATAAATATCCAATGTATAATGAAGTAATTATTTCCGTAATGTTGATTTGACTTCAATTAAAGTCTTATTTTATAAAAAAGAATGATCTATTAAAGAAAAATGGAACTTACTGCAACCTATTTTTTCACCAGGATCCACACCATAATTAAGGTATATACATGAAGGAAGATGTTTTAGCTATTGTTTTTGAAAATGTTACTTGTATGTATAATACAATTTGTTTTTGTTGTGTATGACGATATTTAATTTGGAAAAAAATATACATTACAAAAAAAAAAA
>MJUU01015554.1:5310-16909 GCA_002080025.1 Modiolus philippinarum | reverse complement strand
AAAAAACTAAGTCTAAAAAACGGAAAAAATACGGAAAAGTAAAAAATAATTTTGGAAATTTTTCAGCTAGAGTTTATTTTCTGATTATTTTCTTGCTTCTGTCAAAATTTCGAATGATTCTATAGACATTTGATGAAGATATTGATATTTAGAAAACTTTAACCTCAGGATTAAAATTAATATTGACGACGACGCCGACGACGGAATATTTGATCGCTATATATCGCTTTCGCAACTTTCGTTGCCGGCAAAACAAAAAGACATTTTGCACTCAAAAACATTTTCATCGTGAGAACTGAGAACGTAAAGTTATTGCAGGTCTCTAAAATTGTAATATATTTTCCAACCCGAGAACCAGACAGTCTGTGTATTTGTAAATATGATTCAAACTGAGCAAACATACATTGGTAAAAAACGGTCAGAATATACATCATTTATTATACTTATGTCTTCTCACAACGGATCACATAACAACATTTGGAAAATCATAAATAAAAACTGCTAGAGAACAATGACATATTTACCTGTACAAGTTACACCATTTCCAGTATAGCCCGTTCTACAAGCACAACTATACGATCCTAAAGTATTGGTACAAATTGCCCTGCTTGGAACATCGCAATTGTCTGTATTTTGCGTACATTCGTTTATATCTATAAGAAAAAAAATAAATGCTCATATTTTTAACAAATCGGATGAAAATATGTAATTCAAGTTCTTCAATAACTATAAAATGCCCTTTGTGAGAAGTTTTTGTTTCAATTTTTTCAAGGGGAAATATTAAAAATATGTATATAATGTAATGTTGACTGTTAAACTGATATTTCCAGATAGAAATAGTAATGTAGTGTAATATATTCGCTCATTCGTCACCAACGTCAATTTTTATTTCACTTGTGAAATTGGAATTGTGGAATAACATCTTGTACTATGAAATGTACTATTCTCTTGTGATGTTAAAATATTTACTGGCAGCTAATATTATTGTGGTAAGCATCTACGTAGAAACGGTGACGTCAAAGTTAAAAATTTGGTTGAAATGAATGTGAATATCATAATATATTTGAAATCACAATATAACGAGAAGCCACAATAATTATTTTAGAAGGAGGTAGTTTTTTTACGTTCAATATAGGAAAGTGCATCATTCAAGTCTAAATCTCATGAAAGATACAACTCCAAGATCTATCACTCACATACGAATACAGTAAGGAGAGCCACCGAATACAGTAAAGAGAGACACCTGGTATCTGTCCCGATATGACGCCATGCTAGCATATCCTCAAATTCATGAAAGAAAGACATATTATGTTCCAAGGCATTATACATCGTTTATTATCTGATAAGTTCAAATTCATGTACGTTTGTAAAACATAATGCAGTAATAATGCCCACAACATGTGCTTACATATGGGAAACTGACAGTGTTGGTAATTTTAATTAAAACTGAACAAATAAAAGTTTGTTTGAAACTGTCAACATGCACAAGACTTATTTTCCCATACATGATTGCTATTGTTATCATCATGGTTTATACAAACATTTATTTACGAACAATAACCATGGATAGAAAAAGACAGCTGATTTGTTTGATTAAGTATCTTCCCATCAATGTTTTAGACTAGTTTGTTATATTATTCCGTTTTTGTCTCGTCACTATAGATCTAATCAAAACATTTCGAAAAACATAAATAAGAACTGCTAGAGAACAATTACATATTTACAAGTACAAGTAAGTCCATTTCTGTTTAGCCCCTTTTACAAGCACATATATTGAGTCGAACCAAAATAATAAATCTTGTTAAGTAAATGTACATATTTACAAGTAAGTCCATTTACCCTTCCTGCATAGGTTTGATAAAGGATTGTCATATGAAATATTAACAATATATATATATTGAATTCTGCTAAATGTATAACTATCCTTTCTTGCTGGAAATAGTAAAACAGTTGATTATATTTGTTCATTTGTCACCAAAATCAATTTGTATTACACTAGTGAAATTTATATTGTGAAGAATGTCTACGGTACTATAAAATGTTCTATACTTTTATCATGTTAAGATGAAATTTATTCTTAAAGAACTGGTTTTCTTAAGTTGGGTACATAGGAGGCATAACATTCAAGTCTATCAATCCATGAAAAATACAATTCCAAGCAATAACATGTACATGTATATTTCTACATACGATCTCCAAAAGGAGTATCATCGGGAACGTGTCTACATATATACACCATAGGACCATATTCTTAAAAAAGACATATTACGCACAAAACATTAATCATCGTTAAATATCAGAGAACATAAAGTTCTTACACGTCTCTTAAAATTGTAATATATCTGCCAACCCGAGAACAAGACAGTGTGAGTGTTTGTAAATATGATTGAAACTGAAAAAACATACGTCAGTAAAAAACTGTCAAAATATACACCATTTATTATACTTATGTCTTCTCACTACATATCAAATCACAATATTTGGAAAACCTTAAATAAAAACTGATAGAGAACAATCACATATATACCTGTACAAGTTACTCCATCTCCAACATATCCTGTTGTACAAGCACAACGAAACGATCCTACAGTATTTGTACAAATTGCCCTGCTGGAATCATCGCAATTGTCTGTATTTTGTGTACATTCGTTTATATCTATAAGAAAAAAAAATAAATGTCCATATTTTTGACAATCAGATAAAAATTAGTAATTAAAGTTCTTTAATACCTATCAAATGTCCTTCGTGAAAAGTTTTTGATTGATTATTTTCAAGGGGAAATATGAAAAATATGTATTTAACGTAATGTTTAATGTTAAAATGTGATTTCCAGATAGAAATAGTGATGTAATGTACCATATTCGCTCATTCGTTATCAAAGTCAATTTTTATTTCACCTGTGAAATTTGAATTGCGAAATAGCATCCTGTACTATGAAATGAACTATACTTTTGCAATGTTGAAATATTTACTGGTAGGAAATATTATTATGGTACGCAGCTGCGTTACAGTGACGTCACAGTTAAAACTTTGGGTTAAATGAACGTGAATACCACAATATAATGGAAACCATAATATAATGATATAATAATATAATACAATAACTACTATAATTATTTTTGAAGGAGGTAGTTTTCTACCATGCAATATAGGAAAGCGTATCATTCAAGTCCAAAATTCATGAAAAGATAAAACTCCAAGATCTATCAATGACATACATACAAATACAATTAGGAGAGCCACCAGGTACATGTTCCGATACAAGGCCATGCTAGCATATCCTCATCCTCATGGAAAAAAGATATATTATGTTCCTAAGCATTTAACATCGTTTATTATCTGATACATCCATATCCCTGTACGCATTGTGCACTGTGACGTTTGTAATACATAATGATGATGTATTAACCACAAAATGTGAATAATTGTGAAACAGACAGCGTTGGAAACTGTTATTAAAACTAGCAAATAAAATTTGTTTAAAACTGTCAACATGCACAACACTTATTTTCCAATACCGGGTTGCTATTGTTGTCATCATGGTTTATACAAACATTTACTTACGAGCAATAACCATGGATATAAAAAGACAGCTCGCTTGTTTGATTAAGTATCTTCTTTTGAAACATTGAAACTTGAAACTTTTTATTTCCCTTAAGGCCCCACATGAGGCATAATAGTACAACATTACAAAAGTAAAATACGGAACAAACATATATACATTTTACAATAAGTATATGCAGATGGAAGTAATATATTGCAAATTACTAGTTATTATATAGAGATAAAACAATTTTACAAAATTTTGCCAATCCAATAAGTACATATCTATCTTGACTATTCATTATCTCAGAAAAACTAACACTGTTTCTGATATTGTATATATGAACTGGAATAAATTTATATCTTTCAGAGCAGAAAAAAGTACAGTTAAACAAATAGTGAAATTCATCACCTATTCCATCAATGGTTAACACTAGTTTGTTATATTATTTCTGTATTTGTCTCGTCACTATATATCTAACCAAAACATTTCGAAAAACATAAATAAGAAACTAGAGAACAATTATATATTTACATGTACAGTACATAGGATGAATATCATTCAGATCTATAAATTCATGAAAAGATACCATTCTAAGACCTAACAAGACTATGTACATTTGTACATACAATTCCCGTTACCTGAACCACAGTGTACGTGTCCCGATATAAACATCATTTTAATATTTTCTTTAAAAAAAGACATATTGCGCGCAAAAACATTATCTGAGAACGTTAATTTCTACACGGTTCTGAAATAGAAATATATTTGCCAACAAATGTGCATACTTTTCTATCCGAGAACCAGACAGTCTGTGTGTTTGTAAATATGATTCAAACTGAACAAGCATACGCTAGTAAAACTGTCAGAATATAAACCAATTATCATACTACAGATCCAATCACAACATTTGGAAAACTATAAATAAATACTGCTAGAGAACAATGACAAATTTACCTGTACAAGTTTCACCATCTCCTGTATAGCCTGTGATACAAGCACAATTAAACGATCCTATAGTATTTGTACAAATTGCCCTGCTGGAATCATCGCAATTGTCTGTATTTTGTGTACATTCGTTAATATCTTTAAGAATAAAAATGAATGCTCTTATTTTTCACGAATCGGATGAAAATAAGTAATTGTGGTGAAATAAACTGTCAAATATCCTACTTGAATAGTTTTAGATACAATATTTAAGAGGAAATATGAACAATGATTTTTTTTTCTTTCTTTTCTTTTTTTTTTTGGCGTTGAGTACAAGAGAGTATATCATTCAAGTAAATTAATCCATAAAAAGGTACAACTATAAGCATTAATACGGACATGTACATTTGTACACACGATTCCGGAAAGGAATCCCGACGGGTAGGTGGACAGATATAGACACAATAATATGATATTGTATAAAAGACATACTGCATCGAAAAAAACATTAATCATCGTTAAATATATGAGAACGTGCTGCTGATGACGAAGTAATTTACGAAATGGCCATACAGCTCATTAAAATTATTTCAGTTGGGGTTAGCATATGTGTTATTGTCTCATGTTCATTTACTTCATATCCTTTTGTAAATAATAAATAACTACATACCGAAGTTACTGTGAATTTAATTTCTGCATATGCGCATTTCGACAACTTATGTCTCTTCATTGCAGATAAAATCTAAACGTTTGGAAGACCATAAACTCAAAGATGTTAAAAACTGATGGAGAACAAATAACCAATATGATCTAAATATGAAAAGATCTTACACATTTCTAAAATAGTTATATATTTGCTAACAAGCGTGCATACTTTTCTATCCTGTGTGTTTGTAAATATAATTCAAACTGAACAAACATATGTTGGTGAAAAACTGTCCGAGTATACACCACTTATTATACTTTTGTTTTCTCACTACAGATCAAATTGCAACATCTGCAAAACCATAAATAAAATACCATATTTACCTGTACAAGTTACACCATTTCCAGTATAGCCCGTTCTACAAGCACAACTAAACGATGCTATAGTATTTGTACAAATTGCCCTGCTGGGATCGTCGCAATTGTCTGTGTTTAGTGCACATTCGTTAACATCTTTTAGAAAAAAAATAAATGTTCAATACAATTAATTTAATTAAGAAACTGTCAAATACCCTTCCTTCATAGTTCGAATACATTTTTATAAGGGGAAATATATAGTGTGAAATTGTTAAACTGCCCGTTCTTGTTTGAAATGGTGATATAGTGTAATATATTCGTTCGTTCGTCATCAACATCAACTCATATTATCCTTGTAAGTGTTGGATCGTGGTGAAAGGTCAACGGTACAATAAAATATACTAACTTTTGTGAAATAAAAATTATATTTGAAGGAGGTGGTTTTCTTACGTTGAGTACAAAGAAGCTGACATTCAAGTCTATCAATCCATGAAAAGGTACAATTCCAAACACTAACATGGACATGGACATTTGTACATACGATGCGCGTGAGGAGTATCAAGGGTTCGTGTTCCGATATATACACTATTAAAAAGGACGTATGGAATGCAAAACCATTATTCATCGTTTAGAATCTGATACTTCCAATTCCTACACGTTTCTTAACTATATATTTGCCACCAAATACATTTAGTAATTTGTACTCAAGAACTAGACAGTTTGTGTGTTTCAATGTTAATGTGATTCAAACTGAACAAACATACATTGGTTCAAACTGCAAGCATGCACACCATTTATCATATTTATGTCTCGTCACAATAGATCTAATCAAAATATTAAAGAACTTTAGTGAGCAAGCTCACATACCACACGAGCCCACATATCAGAAAATCCTGCATTATGCAACTCCAATAGTATCCTATAAGCAATATAATACATAACAAGAGGCTCTGAAAAGCCTGTTTCGCTCACCTCGGCCAAGGCTGACACAATAAGTCAAAATAATCCAAACGTTTACGGGTCTCAATTTCAAGTTTGTTGATAGACATTGATGTTATATGATCCAAAATTAAACTATGTTCCCCATTGGCAGCTATTTTTGATGGGGCGTAGACTGACTGTCACCTTCTTGAAGAAGACCATCTAAGCAACATTGTGCCTCACTTTGGTTCCAACTGGCCTAGTATTTCAAGAGTAGATCTTTGAATGATTTCCCATGGGGTCCAATGTTTAACAATGACTGCCACCTTGGATACTATCCGGACATGCTGGACACATTTTATGAAGGGGACAAAGTAAGGACTATTGTGATCAAGTATGATTCCAATTGGCCATGTACTTTCAGAGGAGAACATCTCTGAATATGTTTCCTTATAGGGTCCAATGTTAAAACCACGTTCCCCACTGGCCGCCATCCTAAATATGATGTGGACTTGCCGAAAACATTTTTAAAAGAGGCCAACCAAGGACCATTGTGACTAACTTTGGTTCCAATTCAAAGGAGATTTTTGCAATATTGTTCAATTTTCGACAAAGTTCCCCGCTGGCAGCCATGACGGTCTTGCCGGATATAAGTTTTTAAGGGGACCACCTAAGGACTATTGTGACCAAGTTTGGTCCTGATTGCCGCAGTGGTTTCAGAGAAGATCTTTGAATGCTTTCCCATAGGCTCCAACGTTAAAACTGTGCTCCCCGCTGGCGACCATTTTGGATATAATACGAACTTGCCGGACTTTTTTTCTAAAAGTTGCCATCTATAAGGATCATTGTGACCAAGTCTGGTTCCAATTGGCCCTGTAGTTTCAGAAATCTTGGAATAAAGGGGGCATTTTTTCGACAACGATCAAATTGGTGGCCATCTTGGATGACGTGTTGACTTGCCGGACACATTTTTAACCAGAGGCTCCCAGGAGCCTGTATCGCTCACCTGGTTTCCATTTGCCACAATCATGATCACATTGTAAGTTATACAGTTGAACTTAAGTCTC
Organism: Modiolus philippinarum; assembly: GCA_002080025.1. NCBI lineage: Eukaryota > Metazoa > Mollusca > Bivalvia > Mytilida > Modiolidae > Modiolus > Modiolus philippinarum. The sequence continues at coordinate 9,448 of MJUU01015554.1, read as the reverse complement.
TCCAACTTCGGTAGTTCAAACACAACCAATATCATGAATTGTATTTACAGTCTGATCATGTTTTACTATATGCCTTTGTTGGGCTTTTTTGACAAAAAACATTCTTGCTAATGACCACTTTTGACACCAGTTTTGAAGTCGAGACATCATTTTGTAAATGGCAGTCAACAACAATATTTAGCACCATAAATTATCAACATCAATATCTATTTGGAAACCAAATTTTATTGAAGTCGGACAATGTTGATTTTCCCGCCTTATTTGGTGGCCACTTTGAAACTGGCAGGCAACGAACAATTTTTAACATCAGTTTTGAAATTGCCACATCAATGTCTATTTGGAAACCAAATTTCATTGAAATCACACAATGTTGAAGTTTCCTGCCTTTTTTGGTGGCCATTTTAAAAGTGGTGGTCAATGAACAATTTTCAACACCGGCTTTGAAGTCGCAACATCAATATCTATTTGGAAACCAAATTTCATTGAAATCAGACAATGTTGAATTTTCCCGCCTTTTTTTGGCGGCCATTTTGAAAATGGCAATCAACGAACAACTTTTAACATCAGTTTTGAAGTTGCCATATATATACCTATTTGGAAACCAAATTTCATTGAAATCGGACAATGTTGAATTTTCCCGCCTTTTTTGGCGGCCATTTTGAAAATTGCAATCAACGAACAATTTTCAACACCGGTTTTGAAGTCGCAACATCAATATCTATTTGGAAACCAAATTTCATTGAAATCAGACAATGTTGAATTTTCGCACCTTTTTCGGTGGCCATTTTCAAAATAGCAGTCAACGAACAATTTTTAACATCAGTTTTGAAGTTACCACATCAATACCTTTTTTGAAACCAAATTTCATTGAAATCAGACAATGCTGAATTTTCCCGCCCATTTTTGGCGGCCATTTTGAAAATGGAGGTCAAGAAACTATTTTAAACACCAGTTTTGAATTCGCCACAGTATGGCAAACATTTCATCTTTTTACACTTAACATTCATCTTCTATAGTTTTGGAAATAAAAGACAAAAAATACAAAAAAAAAAAAAATAAAAAAATTCTGTGATAAAAGGGCAATAACTCCTACAAGAGGTTTTGGATTTTCTTCAAAATTTCAGGATGGGTAGATCTTGATATACTGAACATTTTTGCAATTAAAGTTGACCTCTATCTGTTATAGTTTTTTCAAATAAAAAATAAAATAAATTAAAATTTTGAAAATTTTACGGAAAAGGTGCAATAACTCCTAGACGGGTTCTCAGATTTTCTTCAAAATTGCAGGGCAGGTAGATCTTGCCATGCTGATCATTTTTACCCAGTCAAGCTTTTGATATCTGTAACGGTTTTTGGGTTATTTGCAAAATACTGCAATTTACCCCTATGTTCTATTTTTAGTAACAGCAGCCATGTTGTTTGATCCTCAGACTAATCGAACACAATTTTGAAGCTGCAAACCCTGGTGATGATTCAGGCGAAGTTCAGTTACAATTCGCTCAGCACTTTCAGAGGAGAAGATTTTTGAAATTGTTGACGGACGGACGACTGACGACGGACGACGGACGCAAAGTGATGGCAAAAGCTCACTTGGCCTTTTAGGCCAGGTGAGCTAAAAAGGACCACTTAGGGACTATTGTGACCAAGTTTGGTTCCAATTGGCCAAGCGGTTTCAGAGAAGAAGATGTTTGAATGAAAAGTGCACGAATGGCAGACCCAAGACACAGTTATGGCAAAAACTCACCACGGCATACTAGCCAGGTTACTTATAAAATCCATGCATGCTATGTTTGAATTGTAGGCAATTATTTACCAATGTAGGACACAATATATATTTATATACAAAAATTATTACAATGTGAAATAAGTAAAGCTTATGAAGGATTTTTTTTTAATTCTAAAAATAATTGATTTTAATAAAGAGATAGCGGAGAATTTCTCTAAAACTTAAAAGTAAACCAAAAAAGATTTGAAAACAGAATTTAAAGGGAAATAACCCAGGACAAGATGATACTTGCTGTTTTGCTGAAAATAGTCTAAATCCAATAAATCCTATGAAAATAATCCGATCAATAAGGCAGTATAGTATGCACATCTACAGCGCATGACCAACAATCCTACCAAATATGAAAGCAATCCATTAAGCAGTTTCAGAGGAGTTGCAGTGACAAGATAATACTTTGGTATTTTAAGTGAAAATAGTCTAAGTCCCATAACTCCAACAAACATTATCCAATCCATATGGTGGTATGGTATGCATATTTAAACATTATTACCAACAATCCTATGAAATATGAAAGCAATCCATTAAGCAGTTTCAGAGGAGTTGCAGTGACAAGATGATACTTTGGTATTCTAACTGAAAAAAGTCTAAGTTACAAAACTCTCTCAAAAATTATCCAATCAATATGGTATTATAGTATGCATATCTAGACGTCATGACCACTAACCCCACCAAATATGAAAGCAATCCGTCAAGCGGTTACAGAGGGCCTGCAAAGACAAGAACAGGACTGACGGACGGACGGTACAAAAACATTATACCCTCCGCAACTTCGTTTCAGGTTTTCGGTCTTCGGGCAGATAACTCCGTTGTTAAAAATAGTTCGGCTTAGAAGGGTGACCATAGTCGATGCCGGCCAAAGTCGACTGACCATACCAAGTTTTGAAATGATGTGTAGCGACACGACTTCAACAAGCTCCGCGGAAGAAAAAGAATAATAATCAGAAGAAATACAATAAGGTCTTTCACATGTGGTGAAAGACCTTAATAAATATTCTATTGTGTTGACTATGATAATGATCTCATCGATTTTACTTGGCTAACATTGTTTCTTAAGTATGGATTTTTGTCGACGATGGACATTTGCGCAAGAAATCGAGGACAATTGCGCAAATGAAAAGAGGACATTTGCGCAAACGAAAAGTGGACATTTGCGCAAACGATAACTGACTTCTGTCTAATATTGAGCAGTATTAATTCAAAATATTTTTATATGACCTCTATCGTTATCTGGACTTTGTCTCGTGCATCTGCCATGATGTCTTCCACAAATCATTCCTGACCTTTACTTCTTTTGACGACAGACTTCGAAGTCCATAGCAAAGATCGAATATTTTACCGATATCACACTCCCATTCTGTGTACTCTTTGCTTAGATCGAGTGATTAGTGAAATATGAACAAGTGGCACGTAACTGCCATTTTTACATCAATGAATAGTATAAAGTTGCTTGAAAAACCTCGGAGCAAACTTAATAGTTCCTACCATAAATATTTCTTCCACCTCAGATCAAAGGTAAAATAAGTATTATTATATAAGAATTATAACATAAACAAATGTTTTGATATCTTTTTCAATCTTTGCTTAATAATATTTTACGAAAGGATATGGAGTAAATGAACATGAGACCATAACACATATGTTAACTCCAACTGCAATAATTTTAATGAGCTGTATGGCCATTTCGGAAATTTATTCCTCTTCAGCAGCACTAGAACCCAAATAAAGGAAATCCATAATTTAAAAAAAAATGGTTAAAATGCAAAAATCAGTAATATCAAATATAGCTGAGAACAAAACTTCGATGGTGGGAGTTAATCCTTGGGGTTGAGAATTTACATAAATTTATATAACAGTAATTGAACAAAGTTTACACATGAGATATAATCTCATGTACAAGTACACCATATCTAAGAAAAATAAAGAGCATACATCTCTACCACGGGGAATTGTTTTACCAACTTCACGCTGCAATAAAAGACAAACTCCCGTATAAAATATTTTACAAAAGGATATGGAGTAAATGAACATGAGACCATAACACATATGTTAACTCCAACTGAAATAATTTTAATGAGCTGTATGGCCATTTCGGAAATTTATTCCTCTTCAGCAGCACTAGAACCCAAATAGAGGAAATCCATAATTTCCAAAAAAAATGGTTAAAATGCAAAAATCAGTAACATCAAATATAGCTGAGAACAAAACTTCGATGGTGGGATAATAAAACTTATTTGCGCAAACGGGCTTTTAACTGACAACAGGTAACTAAAAAATCGCTTGCACAAACGTCCATTTTTCCCTTGCGCAACTGTCCACGTATTATTTGCGCAAATGTCCTTCTGTTTTCAGTTA
>MJUU01015552.1:12358-40510 GCA_002080025.1 Modiolus philippinarum | reverse complement strand
ATGTTTAGATACACACTGGATACCATCAGCACATTTCACATACCAAGATTTCTCACAGTCGCCTGCAATGATCAAATGCATATAATTCAGAAACACCAAAGTATAATTTGACTCGATGAGTGCCCCGTGGTTGTTTCAATGTTGTGTTTGTCTTCTGTTAACCTTTTGTCGGGCAACGTATGATAGCAGTTGTAAAATTACATTGCCAGTTAATTTCATGTTGACGAACCCGAATCGTTACCCGATCTAGCAAAAACCAAAAAAATGGTACAAGGGGTCTTCTTGAACTTACTATGAATATCTTGTTGTTGAAGGCCTCATGGTGACATCAAGATGAAGAACAACGATATAAGCATTGTTCCATTGCTTGTTTTGGTCATGTATTTACTGAGACTTTGTCTCATGTGCATTATCCCTTCATCGCTTATAATGAAAACTGCTTCAAAACTTGTACAAGACTATCAGGTAAATGTGTTTCCCTTTTTTTAAATTTTTGTTTCTAAACAATGCTGCAAAATATACCGACTACTTATTTGATAAATACCCTGGGGGACTAACAGTCTACTAACAAATGCATCGGTCAATTGATAATAAATAGCATAATACAGTGTTACTATAAATTTAATATCTGCAAACAGCTATTTCAACATTTTATGTCTCATCAGTGCAGATCAAATCAAAGACGTTTGCATAACCATAAACCGAGATCTCTCTACAAGCTGATAGAAAGCAAATAACCAATAATGCCCAAATGAAAAGCTATAATCAGCTAAAGGCAGAGCTTTGCACTAGGGCGATGCTCCTAAGGTTGTCCCAAAATAATGAGATACCTGACGTACTTAAAGATAATTGATCGGCTTAAAATTCAGAACTCCCAAAGCGGGACAAAAATTATTGATATCAAACATGACGAGAAAGTAAACGTTTTAAAATATTTAGTTGCAATGTAAAGAAGAGAGTAGATGTAGGAATGTTTTTTCCCTATTCACTTTCATATCGTATCCAGTGAGCATAAAATTACCTCTTTGAAACGGATAAGTTTCTCCTCTAGTTTCTGTAGTTGATTCCAAGACGATGAAAATCAACGAAATCACAAGGCACTGACGCATTCTTCTTTACAATGCTGATGCTGAAATAAGATAAAAATTTTTTTTTAATCTATTCCAAGGAAGTATATTTATCTAAATATACGCCCTTGATCTGTTCATATATATATACATGTATTAAATGTAGAAAAAAATGCTACTTTCCATGAAATGAAAAACTGAAATTTCCAGTTGAAACAAAAGGAAATTTGACTGAGATAATTCTCTCTTAATATAAAAAAGAAAGGAAATGGGGTAAATGTCAATATTTTGTTTTTGCATTTCAAAGCGTGGCGAATAATGAGAAATTTGCAAAATAGGCCCAACGCTGTACCAATAAATACATAAATCAAGCAGACATCAGTTTGAAAAAAAAAATCTATAATGTATTATTGTGAATTGTATAAGAATTTAAGAAGAGCAAAAAATCTGAAACTAATTCGAAAACCGATAGTTTATTAGTAGAAATATTAGATACCAACATAGAAAAAAACCCAACCTTTCCTTTCAATATGTCTCCAGTGTATGAAATGATAAATACATTATTGGAAGTAATTTAATCAATTATATCAAATATCCCGTTATGATAATTATCAACTTGGTCAATTTCATGGTTAAATTTAAATGATGAATATAATTACGGACTAATTATCTGCCTTCCCCAATTACGATTCTATCTGTATTGAAAAAGAGACTATCGGAGTATTCACAACCTCTACGTTACGAAATCTTTAAAAACAAACAACGAAAGAATGTGGAGTAAATTCACACGATACAAAGTCTCTACAATACACGATAAAACGAAGCAATGGAGATTGCAAAAATCCGGTGCAAGCAAATCAAACCGGAACAATATACAATTATGGCCAGCAGAGGAGGTGAATATCCCATAGGGTTATTTCCCAAGGGGTTGGCAACTTTTGGATTTTTACGCCTTGTGACATGTGTGCACAATAAACAGGTGGTAAGAATAACATCTGGAAATTACAAAATATATAGAGAGCATACGTCTCTTTGATGCCACCATTTTTGCCTTCCAGCACACAAGAGCTCCTATCTCAAAACTCCCGTATTGAGGTTGATGAAATTATGAAGGCTCTGTTGAAAAACAAAATAAATAAGGGACATTGCAATTGCATAGCTCTACTTTCGGAAGTGTTAAACATTAAAAAATTGCGAGCTTCAGCGATATTGATTGATTGATTAGTTAGAGTTTAACGTCCAATGAGCAATATTTCAGCTATATCAGGACGAGAACAAGTTAATCAATTCAAAAAATTGAAAGTATCAGAAGAAAGAAATAAAGTTGGAAGGGACAACCTGGGCAACGACTTTTGACTGCCACTGGAAAATTGGAGAAATGGGTAGGGGCAGGAAATTTACGAGCTTCAGCGATACCTTTTATGTTTAAATCTTGGGTCAAAAGGACAATGGTATTCGATGACTTGTTAAGGATGATTCAATTACAAAATAATGTTGAAAGTAATAAGACTTTTATGTTTTTGTAGTTTTACCCCGTCGAGGCTTCAAACAATCAATACTGTGACATACCGGGACTGAAACCGACAATGAGTGAAAAAAAAATGCTTTCATGGGGGAATTAGGATCTACATGTAGGACAATGCATTTTGGAAAAATACTTGCTATATTGATTGAAAACCATGACATATTTATTTAGAAAAAAATAACAACAAAATACCGAAGTTACTGTGAATTTGATCTCTGCATATGCACATTTCGATAACTTATGTCTCTTCGGTGCAGCTCAAACCAGAATATTTGGAAATCCATATACCGAAATATGTGCAAAAGTTTAGAGAACAAATTACCAAAAGGACCCAAAAAGGAAAACCAAAATCGGCTAAGGACAGAGCTATGCCAGAGGAAGATACTCCATATGTTTTAACAAAATTTACTTAAATTTAGATATCCTTGGCTGAATTTTGGCTTTTCTATTTAGATCCTGTTGGTAATATGTTCTCTGTCAGTTGTTACACGTTTTTCGGAACATTTGGTTTGATCTGCACTGATGAGACATAAGTTGTCGAAATTCGCATATGCAGAAAATAAATTAACAGTAACTTCGATATTTTGTTATTTATTACAACTGGGCCGATGCCTCTGCTAGTGGACTGTAAGTCCCCGAGGGTATTCAGCAACCTAGTAGTCTTCGTTGCTGACCCGGAAACCGATTTTATTGAAACTTGCTATATCTAAATTTTACAAAATTTTATTAAAAATTAAGGAGTATCTCCCTCATGCATAGCTCTGTCCTTGGCTGAATTATGGCTTTTCTATTTAGATCCTTTTGGTAATATGTTCTCTATCAGTTGTTAAACGTTTTTGGTTAATGGACTTCCAAATGTTTTGGTTTGATCTGCGCTGATGAGACATAAGTTTGCGAAATGCGCATATGCAGAAAATAGATTAACAGTAACTTCGGTATTTCGCTACTCAAATAAAATCGGTTTTCGGGCCAACACCGAAGTACTGGCTACTGGATTGGTGAATACCCTCGGAGACTAACAGTAGTAAAATGAAGTTTTATTGCCATTGATGTAAATTATATTATTAAGCTTGAAAAACTTGGCTCCTATATCTATTTTTTTTTCAATTTCAGTTGATAATTTTATCTTAGCCGTGTTGTTTTATTTGTTTGGCATTGACCTCCAGTGGTGGTCTATCTCACCATTTTATTAGTCTATTTAAGGTATAAAAATTTTCTATTTGAATTTTCACTGTAATAATGTAATCGTGAATCACCCATCTTCATGTGTGATTTTTTTTTACCTCAAACGAGTCTACATTGGCGAAAACGACATCAAATAAGAGAAATACCCCAAAAGAAACAGACTATCATAAAATTTTAAGTTCATACAACCTCCACCTTGCAACAACTGTTTACTAGAAATTAATTGACAAAAAACCATTCAAACAATTATTTTGTGTCCAGTTATCGCATATTTTTTTCATTAATACAAACTCAATCAACTCGAAAGAACCAGTATTGGTCATAAGCTTTAATGATTATTTGTTGTCTTAAAAAAATAGTTAATAATACATCTGGAATTTGACCACTATTTATTTTGTAAAAGAAGATAAATGTTTTGTGCCACTTTAATCAAAAGTTTTTTTTTGTCAAGTCATTATTACATTGTTGACTTTGTTTATCAATTAATTAATCAATCTTAAATTTCAAGTGCTATTGATCTACGCATAAAATATTTATGTGAACATTACACTTTCTAAAATTTCTACTTTTTATTCTCGTTTTTCGCAGCTGAAAAAAAAACAACATTGGTAACGTAATGCATGCTTACTATGATGAATGGGCAAAGCTCTTTATCGAAGGCCTCGTGATGACCTCAAAATGAAGAACAACAGTCAACGCTCTTTTCCATTGCTTAGTTCAACCATGTATTTGTAGAAACTTTGTCTAATGTGCATTTACTCTATATCCTTTCGCTGAATATGCATTGAATATGAAATAACATACTTTTATGTGAATTTGACTGTTCACATATACCAAAAGGAATGGATTTCCACTAAATAGTATTATATACAAAACATTATTTTTTTTTAATGTACAAAGACTTTCACACCTTGAGAAACCGGTTTTCACGACTTTTTTGCTAGGAAAATAGCTATGTGCTTTTTAAAAAAGTATCTCGCAATTTTGGTACATATCCGAACAAAGCCCTCGATATATATGATCAATTAACCTGAACTTCGCGTGTGGTAAAGTTGTATCGGGGAACTACGTAATTCAAGAGATATATTATTATTTATTAATTAACTTAAGTGTATTTGACTTAATATGTTTAAAACTGCCATTTCAATACGGATTGCAAAAGTATGCCAATATGACCATAACTAGACCAATATGGATTTTTCCGTATTGGCCTAGTCCAATATGGGGTTTATCATAACTCTTCTTGATTTATCGTCTCTCGTTATGAAAACATTAAAATAAGCCAATAGTGCATTTATAAATTGTCGTCTGCTGTCGTGCTTTGACAGGAAACAAAGTCTTTTAAATAAAAAGTAAAGAAATACTGGAAAACAATGATATCATTCATGGGAAGAAAGTTAATTAATAAAGATATCATTGTGCAATGTTTTTTTATATTGGCATAGTTATAGATCCTCGGTCACATTGGCTTTCGGCTTGCGCCTCAGGCCAATATGGCTTACCTCGGATCTATAACAATGCCAATATGAAAAACATTACACAATAATACTATAATATTTATACATAGTTTTAATGTTATGAAATCCCGGTTGTATTCGGGGTATTAAACATTTATAATCTACTTATTCTTTAAACAAATGAGTGCACATCCAGACGGAAAGAATACTTTACATTATTTATTCAAAAGCACACGATCATGAGCCTGAATTGAACTCAAAATGGGAAGATGAATCCAAGATCTTTAAACTTTATTAAATAAATATGATTGTACATCCCAACTAAAAGCATGACGATTATATTCTTTTTTCTGTTATGGCAATATTCATCATTCTTCGCCATGGAAATCATAAATTATGAGTATCTGACTATTGTCATAATCAACCCGTGACGCAATCACAATTTTACGGAAACCCACGTGTTCCAAATAAAATGTTACAACGTGCTTTTTTTTAAGTTGAGAGGTACATTTTGTGCATATAAGCAAAGATCCATAGCATTAATTTCTTCAAATTATATTTTCCTATCAAAATTTAAAAAAAGTCGGCAGGATATTTTATGTAGAAATAAGAAATGGGTTTTTTTCTGATCTGCATATTGTTAGATCAAATATACATTTTTGTAGGCATTGGTCACTATGACATGCAAATCGGAGCTTCTAAAACGGTAATACTGTTACAGATTTGATTGTAGGTAGATCGAGTGCAGAGACATTTTGACATAACATTTATTATTAAATCGATTGAGTGTTTAAACACATTCGTCCTCGTGACAATTTCCCCAATGACCATTTCATTTTTTTTTGGAAAATGACTGAAATCATCGAAGTTTCTACTACAGTCATTACAAACGAAGTTATGAGATTGGCGATGTCTATGTTTAAAGAAATTACAACAACAAACCAATTGTGTGGTTATAAACTCGAGGTTCGCAAGTAGGTTGAATACACAACAATTTCAAAACGTATCGAGAAATGAACCAAACTTTTTTATGTTCTGACGAGTGTGTGGAATCTTTAATATATAGGAATTTTTTTTAATAACAAAATACTGAAGTTACTGTTCATTTTCTATTTTCTGCATATTAGCATTTCGACAACTTATGTCTCATCAGCGCAGATGAAACCTAAATATTTGAAAGTCAATTAACCGAAAAAACGTGTAAAAGCTGATAAAGAACAAAAAAAAAAGATCCAAATAGAGAAGTCAAAATTCAGCTAAGGACAGAGCTATGCATGAGGGAGATACTCCTTAGTTTTAAACAAAATTTTGTACAATTTAGATATTTCAGGTTTCAATAAAATCGGTTTTTGGGTCAGCACCGAAATACTGACCACTGGGTTGGTGAATACCGTCGGGAACTAACAATCCAACAGCAGAGGCGTCGGCCCAGTGGTAATAAATAACACAATACCGAAGTTACTATTAATTTATTTTCTGTATATCGAACTGCCGAGATCGTTGAAAGGGGATTTATTCCGGCAGTGTATTCCTTCCTTCATAATAAAATGCACTAGGGTAGAATATCCTCAACATCTTATTGACCAATCACAATGGAGTACTGCCCATGACGGAATAAACACAAAGAAACACAATTAGGTTGTTTAAATACTCGTAATGTTGAATGAAAAATGCACATAATGTTTCGATAGTATAATTTTTTACCTAGGTTTTTGTCTTTTACATTTTTTGTTTGTTTTTAGAAACTATTTGAAATATTATAAATATTTTTTTATTGGCTTAATCTCTGGGGAGTAAGATCGATTTATTATTATTCAGCATTTTTATGTCTTTTCGCTCGAATCGGTACATAATCGTATTTGGCTGAAGATGATTTATCTATTACAACAGGTTATTAATTAGCAAAGATGAAGAGGAATTTAACTTAACTTTGCGGTAAGATGTTTGTTTAGTTATATATTTAATTTGTCTAATACAAATCAATTTTATCATATTAACTAGCAAAATAACCGAAGTAACTGTGAATTTAGTTTATGCATATGTGCATTTCGACAACTTAGGTCTCTTCAGTGCAGATAAAATCTAAACGTTTGAAGACCATAACCTCAAAGAACTTAGGATGATAGATTTAGTCCATGAGGAAAAATGACAAAAAATAAAAAGACGCACATGTAAATAAGTTCACTGCTGTTTGAAAACATCTGTATTTTGTCAAATGTTAAAGCAATTCCAAAACAAAAGCTAGAAAAAATGAAAAATAAACCATTATGTGAACTACAGGCTTTAATTCACATAACTACCGTATAAGTGGTTATTTTCGCGGGTATTTAATTTTCGTTTTTTTTTCGCGGGTATTTTGATGTCGCGAAAATTGAATACAGCGAAATATAATTTATATATAAGACTTTAAACTGTAAATAATAGAGAATCGCGGAAATTTCATTCCGCAAAAATAAAATCCATCAATTTTAGCGGAAATCGCGAAATTTGCGACCCGCGAAAAAAAAAAACAACACTTATACGGTATTTAAGACAAAAAGTGTCCGTCAGTTTTAAACGTCATTCAATACTTCATTCAAAGAGGTATGGCCATTTAACCGTGAATTTCTTTTATTCAGCACACCGATTTTGCGAAAGCTCCAAATCTTCTCAAAAACTGTTTTATCATGTCATCTGTAATAAAATAATATATAAATTTAAATGCATTTTTATACAATCAGATTCTGAAAAATGCTACTTGATTGCAATTTTGACAGATTTTCACAACTTTTGTTAAAATTCGTTGAATAGCATCTCCAGAACCAAACTGAACGAACTGTCATTTAAAAGGGTAAATCATTATACACTGGAAGCAAAAATGGTTTTGGTTCTCGGTGTCCTTCGAGTAGTTTCATCTTCCGAATTATAATTGGCTTAAATTGACACAAAAGTCTGCTTACAGCCATTTTCGACTACTAATATGTCAGAGAATATAAAGCGTTGTATATATTAAGTTTGTTCCTACGAAATACACGCTCCAGATACACCTTTACAAGATTTTTGACAGATATTTCGAAAATGGCCCACTACATGTATATGAACAAAGTTCACGTCTTCATTGCCATACTTCTAGATTTCTTTACCACAAAAATGTAGCAGTCATGTTATACATTGTAAAAACGAACACATCACAATGTGGAAATACTGTGTTATGACTCAAATAAAACTGAACAACTTAGTCATTGTTAAACGAGACGATACGTATCTAAAACGAATTAGCAGTTTTTTTTAATTTAGTAGAAGTTGGGTGCGTGTTTGTTTTCATATCGAAGGTGTATGTTTTTTATCCTCTTGTAGCTCTTTTTGCATAAGTTGCAAAAAATGTCTGGTCTCAATTTAGCACTGGCAAAACAACTGCTGTTAAACGAAAATTATTTTACAAATGTTCATTGTCTTCCAAAAGTGAAGCTCGATCCAATCCAAAGTGTATTAATGGTAGAGTATGACTTTTGGTAAGGTATTTCCGGTTTTGTCTTGCCAAAAGCTAGACATGACCTTGAAATGTATTTATGTCTGATCGGCATGGGAACTTCAATGCAACATTTCTTTAAAATACCATTGTGTGCTGCTCTTGGGTTAACACTAACCTAAACTAATGTTTTTGACTGGGAAAGAAGTTAAAATGGCGTGTAGGTAGTTTAATATAAAATAAAATACCAATAAATGTTAAAAAATAAAAAGGTGACTTTTATTTTTTTTGTATGGAATCGAAAACGTTATTTTAGTAAAAAGCTACATTTTATCATTTTCACACAATATTGTTTTTTACTGTGGTCAGATATTAGACTATATTCATTTAATATAAACTGGAAATATACACTTAATCTGACATTTGATTCCATTTTATTTTCATCATTCCGCAAGTTGTTCAAACAAGTTTTATTTCTTTGCTTTAGCGGGCTGTATATAGTTATCATGGTGTCCTTCCGTCCGTCCTTCGTTCGTCCGTCCGCCATAGGGTACTTGCATTGTGGCGACAACTACTCCTTGACCACTTGATGAAAACCAATGAAACTTTCACAGAGTGTTTATTACAAATTACCATTGTGAACCATGTATTTAAAAAATATTTTTGGGGAAGCAGGGGTATATATAAATGCTTCGCTCACAGTTGTTCTAGGAGCTACAAAGATATTATGGCAGGTGGTCGTGGTGTGCTTTTGGTCCTGACAATATATGTTTATTTTGCTAGTTTCTTTGGAAATTGTTCTAACATAACAGCACCGTGTGATGTTTTAAGGTTTAAGAAGTTTTATTTCGATATTTCTGGTGTTAATTTTTTCCAAAAAGGTGACTTTGGTAAACTTTTAATTTATGTCGAGTCAAATAAAAAATATTTGTCAGTCAATGTATTGAACCATTACAATAATTTTACACACAATGTTGGTTCTTCTAATCAAGGCTACAATTCTTCCTCCAAATTGATATTTCTACTTTTTCTTCTGCAAAGCGGTGATATTCATCCACATCCTGAACCTTCTTCTCTAAAACGACAACCGAAGTATCCTTGTCTTAAGTGTGCGAAGGGGGTTATAAAAACAAGTAATTTTATATGTTGTTTAAAATGTCGTCAAAAAGTCCACACTATGTGCATTGAAATAAAACAATATTTAAAGATAAAAAAAAACCAGCAGCCATTTCATCTGCAATCGTTGTTCGCTACAATCTCTTCCTTCCGGTCAAAACATACCAGAATATACGAGGGTGATTCTCTGACAACTTTTAAATTTGTAATGAAAATCTGTCCGTCGACGATTACTTGCCCATGTGTTCGAATTTCTGACTTTTTTAAAGATCAATCAACTAATTCACACCATAACCAATTCAGAAAAAAATGTTAAAAACCAATTTATCTTAGTTTTGGCGGAAAAAGAACGATTCTAAAAAAAATATAAATTACTGTCACATATAGAATTCTTCACGTGACGGTAATGTCCCAATCTGTATAGACGACAACATTTTTGCCCCTTAATATTATTCTATGTCAATTACAGTGATTTATATGAGTAGAGTAAGTTCAAAGGTAACATGCACTCTTCTCTGTCTTAGTTTGTTTTATATCTGATTTCAAACATCTGTCCCACACATTTTTGGTCATTACCGTCACGGAACATTCCAAGTACCAAACATGATATTCCTCTCCAGTAAAACTTGTATAATTATGCCATACGCCTTTAAGTGGTTTGGCAATTATTTTTTTAACTATTTATAACGGATTTTTTAATTATTTGAGAAAAACATAGGTAAGTTTGAAAAAGTACCTTTATTACGCGTCTTTACCGTACATACAATATTTTTCTTGTAGTACAGTCGATCTGCATCGCAATTACATCAGCAGATAAAGCTCAAGTACCATAGAAACAACCACTTGCCTGACTTAGATTCCCTCCAGAGATAAATTCAAAATCCTTGACGGTTCACGGATTTGTCTCCACCGTCACTGTCTTTTCCGTCACGTACTGTTAGGACACAAGCGTTACGGTGAAGACATAATTCTAGTTTTTTGGCTGTATTAGTCAAACTAAATACATTTTCAACCTGTTTTTAGAAAGCACACAAAAGTGTTCTATTTCCTATAACAGACATTATCTTTTTTCGTCAATTTCTTCTTAATAACCATATAAAACTGCGAAATTACATCAAGGTCCATACTTTGTGTGTGGATAAGTTATCTATGTTTTGTCATTTTGTTATTTTTGATAGTTGAAAGAAATAGATCAGAGCAAAGCAAATGAAAAACAGAATCCATGCTGATAAGCATTTTATTTCTTATTTGACAAAATATTCTTTAAACAGAGAATTCTTAAGACCAAAAATGTCATCACCGTCACGAGTTTTTCTTTACCGTCACATGTTTTTCTTTTACCGTCACGAATGTCTCCTATTACCCGAACAAAAATATGAAAAAAGTCGCTACTAATGATAGAAAAATGCACTTCAAATTTTATTGCTTTATCAAATAGTTACTACAGTTTAATCTCTATCCCGTTTTTCTCATAATTTCATCAGTAGAGCAACCACAACAGGAACTTTTTGGTAAAATGTGCTCTTAAAAATGGGGACAGTATTCAGTGAACCATATTGTAGTAACTTTTTACAATGATTGTTTGTATATCTGTATACTTTTACAGTATTTACGTTATTTGTGTCGATATTCTCTATTGATAGAATATTTGTTTACAAATAAGTTATGTGGAGAAATGTGTAAGAATGGTGTCTTAACTCTGTGACGGTAAAGACACATTTTCATGCTCGATCAGTCAAATGTCCATCGAAAATCGAGAAAAAAATAAGAAATTCTTGTGAAAATAGCGTGCCAACCATTTTGTCACGTTTCTACAATGCCTGCTTTACACAAAACAAAAAGAAAAAATGAAAAAAGATAAAAAAACAAATTTCAATATTTTTTCACTAAAATTATTACAATTTGTTAAAGTTGTCAGAGAATGACCCACAACCGACAATGGAAATAAACTGGAAGAAATAGAGAATGCCCAAACTTCAGAACAATCTTTATCTGTACCCATTCCATCTCTTACAGATACCCATAATTTTTCATTCTTTAAACAAAAAGGTCTTCCCTTTCTTCATTTAAATGCTCGATCACTTTTACCAAAATTGTCAGAACTAAAAATAACAGCAATAAATACTAAGGCGGCAGTAATTTCAATCTCTGAAACATAACTTGACGACTCTGTGACAAATGCTGAAATTTCGATCGAAAATTATACTATCATTAGAAAAGATAGATCTAGAAATGGAGGGGTGTATGTGCCTGTTTTAGAGATGTTATATGGCGGATTATTTAGTAGTTGATGACTAGGAGTCGCTTTTGATTGAACTTTTGTTACCCAAATCAAAACCAATTATTATAGGTACTTGCTACAGGCCACCAAAACAAAATAACTTTTCAGAATTATTTGAAACCATTCTTAATAAAATTAGACCGGATTGCAAAATAATCATTCTTGGTGATTTTAAATATTTGTACGAGGAATAAAATATCATTTCTACTTGAAAACTACAATAATGTGCTTAATATGTTCTTACTTAAACAGTTAATTGATGAACCAACTAGAATTACTGTTTTCTCATCGCCCCTCATTGATCATGTAACAATGAGGAGAAAATAAGTCAGTCTGGGGTTCTAAAAGTTGGAATAAGTGACCATTTTATCACCTTCTACACTAGGTAAACAACTAAATTAAAAACAGGTAAAGAAAGCATTGTTCGCGTGAGATCTATGAAACATACCAAAAAAAAATTATCGAACAACTTGAAAATGCTGATTGGTCTGCTCTCTATCTATGCAAAAACGTTAATAAAGCATGGAAAAAATTCAGAGAAATTTTCCACTCATCTCTTGATAAAATTGCTCCATATAAAGAAATTAAAATTAAACAAAAATCGGACCCATGAATGACATCAGAAATACTAGAAAACATTCGAGATCGCGATAAACAGTTACAACTATATCAGAAATCAAACAGTAAATACATATATTCTGAATATTGCAAGTTAAAAAATTAAGTACAAAGGGAAATAAAAAAAGCAAAAGAAGATTTCTTTTCTAATAAAATAGAAAAAAAAGCAAAAACAATCCGAAAAAACTTTGGCGACAGCTGAAAGGTCTAGGTTATAGTTGTAAACAAAAAGAAAATGCAAGTGTTGTTCTTAGTGTAGATGGTGGTACTTGCTACGATCGGAAGGAAATAGCAAATGTTTTTAATACTTTTTTCACTACCGTTGCATCGAAGCTTGTTGACAAATTGCCACCATGTCCTAATATAATCATCGCCTCTTCAAACCTTTTTAAGAGTAACCACCGATCAGTTGAAAATTGAACTACAAGCCGTGGATAGCGAATTAGTCTATAAAGAAATATGCCATCTTAATTCATTTAAAAGTACAGGAATAGACTACATATCAGCACGGTTCATTAAGGATGCTGCGAATGTACTAACCAAACCTATAACATTCATTATCAATCAATCTATAACGAGCGGCATCGTTCCCGATGATTTAAAATCTGCACGGGTCAAACCATTATATAAAAAAGCCAGCAGAACGGAAGTCTGAAATTACAGACCAGTTAGTATATTGTGTATAATATCAAAACTCTTAAAAAACAACGGCAGTAGAATACCGAAGGAACAAAGGGGAGAAATTCACAAAAATCCAAAAGTCCAAAGACAGGGCAAAAACGAGAACACAGAAAACAATGACGTTAGACGCAAAAACAATGACGCCAGACAGACACACAGCACAGAACCAGAAACCACAACATTCTCACAGTGTGAACTCAAGTGAAACCGAGAGTGACATCAGGTGCTCCGGAAGGGTAAGCATGTCCTGCTCTGTTAACAGCACCTTTTACACTGTGAGTGATTCAATCCGGGAAAATGTCAAAGTCGGTAGTCAAATCCGGGAAGACGTAAATCTAGCTGAAAATGTCCACTTTCATTTGGGATACTGACACGTCATATCTTTCAATGATGCTATGGTGACGGCCATAGAATTTCTTGAGGAATGAAATTAACAAAGGTTGAACAAATCCCTGACTAAGCAGCTTTTGGGACAGTCAAAAAATCACTGTACAAACTACAAGCTCGACAGTAACGAATCAACTGTGAAATGTACACTCAATAGGCTGGAGAGGTAGGTATATTGCTGCTAAGAAAGGGAAAGTTCACAATGGGGAAATTAAAATCATCACGTTTGTCATATAGCTTAGATTTCAAACGTCCATCTTCGTCAATAATCAGTATATAAACAGTTGGAAGATCATTTAACTAAAAATAATTTATTATACGAATTACAATCAGGTTTTAGAAGCGCTTATTCAACTGACACATGTCTTGTTTATCTTTTTGGTCATATCAAAACACAAACAGCTAAAGGTTTATATACAGGCATGGTGATGATAGATCTGAAAAAGGCTTTTGATACTGTAGATCATCAGATCCTATGCAGTAAGCTTCATGCGATGGGTGTGAAAACTGTTAAATGGTTTGAATCGTATTTAACAGGACGAAGTCAACTGGTAAACGTCAATAGCACAGAATCTACTTATTCCAATATTACTTGTGGTGTTCCACAGAGTAGTATTCTAGGTCCTTTGCTCTTTATTTCTTACGTGAATGATATGGTCATCAGCATCAATCCTGATTGTTAACTTCTTTTGTATGCCGATGACAGTGCTATTTTATTTTTACAACTTGAATCATGTAGCCTGTGGCTTGTTGACAACAAATTATCCCTCCATCTTGGTAAGACTGAGTGCATACTCTTTGGACCAAAGCGGAAAATAACCAAAATATTTGAATTTCAAATTATTTGTAATGGTCATGTTATAAAATCACAGAGTAGCATTAAATATTTGGGTATTCAAATTGATCAAAATTTATCTGGTGAAAAAACTGCAAACTCTATCATTAAGAAAGTTAACTCTCGTTTAAAATTTATGTATAGAATAGCGAATTGTCTGCCATCGGAAACGAGGAAAACATTATCCATGGCTCTTATCCAATGTCATTTTGACTATTAATGTTCCTCCTGGTATGCAGGTTTATCTAAATCTTTAAAACAAAAACTACAAGTGACTCAAAATAAAACAGTAAGATTCATCAAAAACTTCGGGCCAAGAGAGACTATAGGAACACCGGAATTACAAATTTTGAGATATCTAAACGTGGAGCAAAGAGTAATACAATTAAGACTGAACCACGTGCATAAAATCTTTAATAATAAATGTCCATCATATCTAAAAAATAAATGAACACCATAAATATAATACCCGATCAAGTCCCTTTAATTTTGTAATACCTACGATTAAAGGCACAGAATCAACATCATTTTTTTTATAACGCTATCCAAGATTGGAACTCGCAAATCTATCACAAACATAACTCGATTTAAAAAGGAAGTGAAATGTCACTTATTGGATATTAGGAAGAACTGATATCACATTGATTCCATCTTAAAGACCAACTGCGCTACCATTTTCGCCTGCTATTAATACTTAGACCACCTCAGAAATATTTATTAAATAAATTATATTACGTTTATACTTAATTTTGAAGGACCCCATTGGAAATTAACCGGAAGGTTTTCGTGGGTTATCCTTGGTTGACGAGATCAACATAAGTTTTTATTGTGATGAGATATTTTTGGGGTCAAAAATTAATATGTTTTTGAATTATATGAAATTTTTAATCACAATCTTAACTTATTGATTTTTAACCTAAATATATTTTACCTTACCTTTTACCTTTTAGTTTCTCTTTGGAGTTATGGCAATATGCAGAATTGGTGAAACCATTAACGCAATATTAATGACAAAAATCGAAGTTACTGTTAATTTGTTTCTGCATATGCGCATTTCGAAAATTAATGCCTCATCAGTGCAGATCAAACCAAAACATTTAGAAGTCCATTACCGAAAAACGTGTAAAAACTGGTAGAGAACAAACAACCAAAAGGATCTAAATACAAATGTAGAAAAACCACAATCCAGCCAAGGACAGAGCTATGCATGAGGGAGATATTCCTTAGTTTTGAACAAAATTTTGTAAAATTTGGATACCGTGTAAGTGGTTATTTTCGCGAGGACTTAGTTTTCGCTTTATTCGCGACCATTCTGAAGTGGCGAAAATTGCATACCTCGAAATATAATTTATATGAGACTTAATACAGTAAATGATAAGCAATCGCGAATATTTGAGTCCCGGGAAAATAAAGTCCACCAATTTTTAAAGAAATCGCGAAATTTGCGTCACGCGGAAATAACCACTTATACGGTATTTCAAATTTCAATAAAATCGATTTTCGGGTCGGGAAATACTGACGACTGGGTTGGTGAATACCGTCGGGAACTACCATCCAACATCAGAGGCGTCGGCCCAATGGTAATAAATAACACAATACCGAAGTTACTGTTAATTTATTTTCTGTATATTGAACTGCCGAGATAGTTGAAAGGGGATTTATTCCGGCAGTGTATTCCTTCCTTCATAATAAAATGCACTAGGGTAGAATATCCTCAACATCTTATTGACCAATCACAATGGAGTACTGACCATGACGGAATAAACAAAAAGAAATACAATAGGTTGTTTATATACCCGGAAATTCTACATGGCGGAAAGGAAGTACGCAGTTACAATACGGGACTTTCGAGATATGAACTCTCGTGTAATTGAAGTAGGAAAAGATCGCCTCGGATACCAATAAGAAGTAATACTGGATTTCTAAACCTATTTAAACAAATATATGCCTCATAAAAAACAAACAGTTTATGAAATTGAAGCGCATTTATAATTTTCCCTATATGACTATTCTTCAACTAAATTTTAATTGACGAACAACAATCAACCTGAAGCGCTACAAATCGATGAAATATAAATCACCCTTAGCTCAACAGTGTTCATTCACTAGTGAATCCCTCTGAATGTATTGATTTTTGTCGTATAAAAATAGATCTGTTTCCGGAATGAACACGATTCATAAGTCCCGTATTCCAGCCCTTGTTTGATTTAGATCTTCAAACTAATGCAAAATTAGCAGAGAAGCAAGAAAAATATACACGACTCAGATACTCCTTAGTTTCAAACATATTTTTATGCCCCGCGACTAAAAGTCGGGGGGGGGGCATATTGTTTAACCCTTGTCTGTCCGTCCGTCCGTACGAAAAACACAACTATTCATGTTTTTTTTTTTAAGTTTGCAACCAAATTCCAACAACTTCAGAGGAATCTTGCTAAAAGAAGTAGATGTGCACACACATATCTCTTGCAATATTAAAAATGGCCGCCGTTGCCATGGAAACTGAAAAAAGGCGGGAAAATTCAAAGTGCCTCAAATTTGATGAAACTTTACTAGAATTATGTGTAGCACCCATAGAAATGATTTTGGGTCTCATTTTTCAAAATGGCTGCCGTTGCCATGGAAACTGGAAAAAGGCGGGAAAATTAAAAAAGTGCCTCAAAATGGACGAAACTTTACTGGAAGATTTCCCAGCACCCATAGAATTGATTTTCGGGCTCGGAACTTCCCTTTTATATATTTTGGAAAAGGCATATCATTGTGTCCATGCTTGTACTGTGTCAACTCCTGTATTGTGTCAACACACACTTAAATTTGCACTTGCCATATTGATTCAGGGTTCAATGAGCGGGGGCATAATTGGTTGCCATTCGGCGACAGCTCTAGTTATTCAAAATTTAGATATTGAAAGTTCTTAAATATAATCAATTTTTCGGGACAGCGCCGATGTACTGACGGTTGGGTAACTAAATACTAAGTACTAACAGTCAACAAGCAATAGCATCTACACAGTGTCACTTTATACTGTTAATTATAGATTATTGCATGATATTTTCATATCACACCCTTTATTAACCCAAAGTCATAATTTCAGCCCAAGCGCCGTTAGGCTCAAAGGATGATTTATGACCGAGGGCTGATGAAGGATGCGATATGAAAAATGACATGTAATGATATTTTTATCATATACTTCAACTTTAAAAGAAAATTTCAGCTGAAAAATATCTTCATGCTTTTAAAATGCAGTATAAGTATTGTGGTATTATACTTTATTTGATATGACGATTTCTGGTGCAATGTTTATCGTTTTTATGGAAATACACGAACTTGCATGTGACAAAGCTTCCAAGTAGTGACAGAAAGGCATGCGATAATTACCAGAAGCAGTTGATAACGATGCCATATCAGCACGCTTCGTCAATTTTTATTGAAATCATCTGATTTTATCGAGGGGTAAAATTTCAATCATATTGAAACTAAGTATATGACAAGTAATTTTATTGAACATCGGAATATAGCTGAGATTGAAAAGCTTACAAAACTCCTACAAACATAAACAGTTAATAAAACCACCCAAAGAAACATACACATTTTTGCAACAATATTGTTCATTAGATGTTCTCTTAAATGTTACAATAATTTATTTTGATAAATTTCTTATTATTCTTGTCTCATCTTTTCTATTTTAAATTAATTTCAGTATGATGAATAAACAAGAGTGATGATCACCCACTTCTTAGCAGCTCATCTCCTACTGTGTAAAATGTGTGTTATGGAAGGTAAAGATTTGTAAATGTAGACAATATATATTACCGGTATTCGGGAATATTCAAATGGGGTATAAAACACAGACAGGGAATATGAATCCGTATCCCATGTGAAGCCCGAATAACTATTATATTCTGCTAGGATTGCTGAAATTTCCTTTTAAAAGCGTTTTGCTAACACGGGAATACGGTCAAGGTAACCAATCAAATTGCAGGATTTCCAAGGATATTTGACTAAAGCAGAATATAAACAATAAAACATGTAAAATTCCCATCCGATTCGATTGGATAAATATTTATATGGTTGTTCGTTAACGTTGACAACGGCATACTTTACCTGACAACGTGACAATCATCATTAGACTTCCGTATAACTGTACGTGTGTCTGATGTTTTTTGTGTTATATATTTAATAAAGCACGGACTTCATCTTTAGGAAACATTAAGTGTCTGGTGTGCACAGTGCTATCGATTTAGGGCCCTTCCACTATAAGTACTAGACAAATTTTTAGCTAAAAGTTCTCCCCGGAAAAGTCCATAGCCTTTTAAGACCATAAATTTATGATAAAAACTTTTCCTGTCAAACTGACTTCTGATGTTTACATAAAAATAATGCCCTTGGGTAGATTAACACACGAGGTAAAAATATCACCCGAGACAACGTCTAGGGTGATAATTTTTCACCGAGAGTGTTAATCGAACTAACACCTTCATACAAGGGCATTATGATTTTTATTATACTGAATGCTTAATGTACATTATGTCTAAAAATCATGGGTCTGAAAATTATAATAATAATTTTTTGTGCAACATCAAAAAACACACGAACAAATAGTCGATCAGTACTCTATTAGATCGTTTTAGGTTTGAACTGTAGCTAAATCGCTTGAACTCCAATAAAATTTGTGACAAGGTTCTTTTTCATATGATTAGATCACTTTTATTTTACTTTTGAATGCAAAACTAAGTCAGCTTTAATTGTTGTTGTCAACAACACAAGTGACGAGAAAATAAGAATCTGTATACATCTATGACGTCATCGATCGGCGCGGGTGTTAATTTAACATTAACACCCGTTGCTTACCATAAACACATGTTGCAAAGGTTGGGCGTGGCCAATGAAACGTTAATGAAAATGAACAAATGCCGATTATCCAATGAAATAAACGGATGTTGCAAGAAATTTGCATAAAGTATAATAAAATAATTTATTCATTCTCAGTTCGCTTATACTAAAACTTACAGATGTTTATGTTCCATAGGCTATGTTAGTCTCTTCTTGTGATACTGACTATTTACCATACATTGCGATGTGAAACCGTTTCCCATTTGAGAATAAAGACTTGTTTTTGTTTGAGTAGTAATGTAACTTTAGTAATGTAACTTCCACTTACAATTCGTGCACTTGGAAGTTTCAAAATTTTACTAGACATATTGCTTTTCTTTTGTGTTGTATTTTATTCCTTATCTGCATTGCCGTTTATTATTATTACAGTGAAAAATTATGGAGTAAATGCACATGAGACAGGTCTATGCAAGTACATGTACGTATTAAAAGCAAGCAATGGAGCGACAAATTGTATTGTTCTTCATCTTGAAGTCACAATGAGGCCTTAAACAAAATACAGTTATTGACTGGGTCCGAAAACAACAGCTGTTTTGTTTGACCCGAGGTCTGAACTGTTGCACGAAGCCGAAGGCTGAGTGCAACAGTTTAGTCCGAGGGTCAAACTAAACAGCTGTTGTTTGAGGACCCAGTCTATTACTGTTTTGTTATATCTTTTCATGCTTGATGTGTTTTTGTGTTTAAAATATGTTTTATTTGCATATCAATATGCACTACACTATTTGCACTCCAAACTTTTAGTTTTGTTTAATACGATCCATTTCATCCAAATACAATTCACGTCTTGAACATTGCAGACGACAGATTATGTGATACGCGCGTGACGTTAATTAACCAATCAAAATAAGTGAAGCGGTCAACACATCAGAAGCGGTCAACAGACTGAAAACTGTTGACCGTGAACAAATCGTTTTTGGTTTGAGAAAATAAATCAGTCAAATTGTCGATTTTTATTTTCAAAACATTCATATGAGGGAAATATCATAAGGTATAACAATAAGACCCGTTGCTCACCATTAACACTTGTTGCAAAGGATGGGCGTGGCTAATGAAACGTTAGTGAAAATTAAAAAAATGCCGATTATCCAATGAAATAAACGGATGATGCAAGAAATTTGCATAAAGTATAATAAAAGGAAAATATCATAAGGTATAACAATAAGATTTACTCATACCCTATAGTAGAGTCAAGACAGTCCCTAACACCGGTTTGAGTAATTTCATTTTATTACAACGCCACATCAATATCCGTTGATGTGGAGTCGTTAACAAACTTGAAATCGACTGGCGAGGAGTTCTTACAACCGCTGTCATCCGTTGATCGACAAAAGACTCATAGTGTATCCATATTAGCAATAATGCCATTTTATCGAATTTATCTTATTGACAGAAGTTTTAGTTTGAAGCCCATACTTATAATGTGGTGGATAGGAATTTGTGACACCCAAATGTAGTAAAGGCTCTAAATACAATAAATGAAGACCGAATAAAGTAGAGCCATTTTTTGTCTCCAATATTCGAAAAGATGTCACTCTTTATCTAGTTCTTTGCCTTGAGAAACTACTTGAACAGATAAAAGAAAAGGAAAAAGCTCTATTCGTAGATATAAATTCATTAAGAGTTAAGGCAAAGTCGACCGAGGATTTCAAGTCGTGCATATTTAAGATGAAACTTTATTAAAGGATTTATATTTTCTTGATTGCAGGTGCCCCCGATAACGAAGGGACACAGTTTATTGTTGCGTTTGCAGAGAATTTTATATTGGAAGACACGCCTATTGATGATGAATTATTTATTACTACAACAAAAGCCCGCGAAGTCATTGTAAACGTAACGTCACCATTATTTTCAAATGAAATATTGAATGAGCAATTAACAGTTACAGCTGGTATTGTAAAGAATGTGACGGTTTCTTCAAGCCTTACTGTTACAGGGACTGGGAAGAGTAATAAAGGGATCTACATTACCGCGGATGACGAAATCATTGTTTATGGTGTAAATAGGGAAATCAGTTCGGTGGACGGATTTTTATGCCTACCGTTAGATGTGCTAGGAAAGGACTATTTTGCAGTTGGATACACCGTGTCATCTTCATTATTCTCACCTGATTTTTCTCAAATTTTAATCGTCGGAGTTGAACAAGATACTGATATTTCTATAAAGTTACCAGACGTTTCTAATTTTGTTATCAATGGTCATACGTATGGACCGGGCAGCATTATCAATACAAATCTTAATGCTTTTGAAACCTATCAGATTCAATCAAGAACAGATTTGACGGGAAGTCATATAACATCATCTAAGCCAATCTCTGTATTCAGTGGAAACCTGAAATGTAAGGTTGGGAGTGGTACTTCCCTTGACCACCTTTGTCAACAGCTCCCTACAACTGACACATGGGGAAAGGAATACATAATTGTACCTATACCAGAAAGGACAACAGGAGATGTCGTCAGAATAATTTCATTTGAATCAGACACTAATGTGGAATGGCATTCAGATTCTGGTGTTCAAGTCAAATCTATTTCTCAACCCGGCCAATATCATCAAGACGAGATTGAATCTGGAAAACCTTTGTACATCAGATCTGACAACCCCATACTTGTTGTACAATTTGTTAAAAGTCAAGAATCACAGTCAGAGCCATCAGATCCTTCTATGATCATATTACCGTCTACTCCCCAATATGGTGCAATTTATACGTTTGCCACCCCGTCAGATTTTCATGTCTATTCTTATAAACACTTCTTCATGTTTGTGGTAAAATCATCCGACTTGAACACACTTTTAGTGAACAATGAACCATTATCAGGACATTTCATAAAACCAGTACCTTCGACAGATTTCGTTGGGGGATATGTAAACCTTACGAGTGGATTATATAGAGTAAAATCAAATTCGCCTATCTCTACATTTTCGGGAATGATCTATGGAAGGGCTATTTACAAGACATATGCCATAAAAATTGGCCTCAGACTTCCAAATCTTAATGAGGTAGGGTTGTTAATTTTTTACTTAGTCACCCAAATTTGCCATTAATTGTAGCGCCTATCAAATATGGAAGATATAGCTTATTAAATGTCTTTTTTGCGTAATGTTTAATATTTTTAATTATTGGCTAGCGCCAGTATAACGGAAAATTGTATACACCATGCAATATTCAAAAAGAATAAGCGGTAATTTTTCAGTAGCTACTTTCTTGTTGGTGTCTCATACGGACACTATGGGCCAAATTTCTCCATGAAAATTAACCCAGATCAACTGCAGTCAAGTCAACAGATTATCCGTCTTGAGTGAATAGCAATGGAACGGAAAAATATTAAAATTTTGATGAGTTTGTTTATAAAGCAACTTATGCGTAAAGGAAAAAATGGCATATATCTAAACAATCTATGAAAACTAATTTAATTCAAGTAATCTTAGAAAAGTTTTCTTTCTGTTGTATTTATTTATTTTGTTACATAACAATGTAATAGCTTCTTACATGAGAGCATCGGTATATCTTTCATGAATGTAAAAAATTTCATCGAAATCGCACAGAAACTAGAGAATAAGATAACGAATTTCTTACATGAGTGATAGATTTACTGATCTTTGATTTTGATCGGATAAAAGTAGCTATTTGTTCCGTAAAATATGATTTTCAACGTCCCGAAACCTGTTATGGGGAAGCAGAGTCTTTTGATTGGCCATTTGCCGAGTTGTGACAATTGCACGTGAAATCGTCTAAACTCGATCGTCTTACACAGACGAAAAAAATTGCATTCTTCTTTAAATAGCTATTTCCGAGGTAAGACGACCTCACGTGCACTCTTCTTAAATCAATAAAAGACCACACAGAATTAGTTATTTTTATGAATCAACAATAGTAACCCTGACGAAGCATCACAACTGGATTGACGTCATTATGGAAAGTATGGTGAAAGTGTAGTTGATTTTGCCTGTCCTTTAAAGCTTTCCGGGCATTGAGAATCCTTTTTTTACTGATGAAATAGCTACTGACATTCGATCAAACTCAAAGATCGGTATATATTTCACTCATATAAGAAATTTCGTCTTTGCCTGGGTTAAGCAATGAGTCAAAGAAATCCCGATCTTTGATCTGCTCTCATGTAAAAAGCTATTATTGAATTCTATTATTACAAGATATTTTTGACTGATATCGAGCGGATACATTCATTTTTAGTATTTTTAGTAACTTTAGTAATTTTTTTATCAGCTATTTTCTTTAAATCATTTTGAAATATGAAAAATAATTTGTCCACGCTTAACAATAGTTTGATTCATTTATGTATTTTCTTTTATTTTATGTCTATTTAAATGCAAACAAAATAATAAGGACCAAGATGTATGCTCTCTATTTATTTCAGTTATGGTGTACTTGTGCGTGAGAGAATTTCTCATATGGATATACTATTATACTTTCAAATTCTGACAATTATTACTTTTGTTATGTCCTAATGTTATTCTGACAATCTGTTAAAAGTTCCCACGTATGACTATTTTAAAATGCAAAGTTTTCTATAATCGAATTGATGAGTGCCCCGTGTTTGTCTATATGTTGTTATCTTCCACTAGCTTGAGACACAAGTGCGTTTTCGAGCAACGGATGACAGTGATTGTAAGAGCACTTTGCAAGTTTAATCTATGTTTGTTGAAGATCCCTCAAGAAAGACATAAAAAGAAAAAAAAAATTAGGGCAACGAGTTTTGATTTTACTGGGAGATGGAAGAAATTAATAAGGGCAAGGAATTTCAATATCTTTACAAATCAAATCAGGAATTGCAATTTGATCTACTACAGATTGCAACCGGGCTTTCTGTCTTATAACCATCTGCACCTCCGCAACAAAGTATTCACCTTCCTACCACCTGGATTATGATGGGGGTAGCTGTCTTTGTAGAACGCACACCCAAAACAGTTATTCATATACATGCAAGAAAGGAACTTATGCATTTCCCCTGTTTCATGTGTAATTGCATTACCAACATTGTAGTAGTTGTGATATACAAATATGAACAAGCTTGTAAAATTATTTATGTCAATATAATTTTTTTCAATAACTATCTAATTTATCGATGATTTGGGATGATAGAACCAGAAATTGTCAGAGCTCATTATATATTTAAATGACAGTCACCTGGTGTCGTATCCAATTATAGAAAACGACATCCATTTATCTTACCAGTTAGCGAGTTTTATGAAACATCAACAATCAGACTTAATGTCTTTTAATTGATTAGACCTTGACCGACTTAAGTGTTATAGCTTTTAATTAGCAACAAGAACTATGAATGATTTCAGTTAAGTTTTAATCTAGATAATAATATGAATAATTCTAATTCCCGTTTGATATCTATTTAGCTTTATGTCAGCTATAGCAAGACAATAATACTCGTGTCAAGGAATGTGTAACAAACGAAAACAGAAGAACAAGAAGAACTAGATTTGCAATTGCAAGCAATAGCTGATGTCGCCCCAGACGTCCAAGTCGATGATCCAATCTTGTTCGTAGTGTTAAAATCTACCTAGAAATCAATTTCGCTGAAATCGGACAATGTTGAAATTTCGACGTATTTTGGCAGCCATCTTGAAAATGGCGGATATTTTGCAAAAAGTTTTCGCATGAATCCCTTCCTCTCATCTTATTAAACATTGCTACAAAATATGAACTAATTCTGCCATTCAATTTCTGATTTATTGAATCCTCAATATTTTGACGTAAAATGGCAGCCATCTTGAAAATTTTTGTTAGTGCATGCAGATCTTCTCATGTTGGTTCAACTTTGTATCAAGTATGAATGAATTCTGTCCAGGCGTCTTTGAGAACGATGCTGGACAAAAATCATTGGTAGAAATAAAAGAGAAAAGCAATAACAATACTAGATTTGCAATTGCAAGCAATAGCTGATGTCGCCCCTGGCAGCCAATTCCATGCTTCCATTTTGTTCGCAGCGTCAAAATCTACCTAGAAATTATTTTTCGTTGAAATCGGACAAAGTTGAAATTTTGACGCATTTTGGCCGCCATCTTGGAAATGGCGGCCACTTCGAAATTATTTCAAAGTGATGCCCATCTCCTTTTGGTGATCCAACTTATTGTCAAATATGAATGAATTATGTCAAGGCATGTTTGAGATTTTTTCATTTTTATTTAAATCTAACAAATTCAAAACGTTGACGTAACTTGGCAGCCATCTTGAAAATGGCAGCCTTTTTGAATTTTTTTTTATTGAAGACACAACTTCATAAGGTGATCCAACTTTGTACCAAATATGAACAAATTCTGTCCAGGCATCTCTGAGAACGAAGCCAGACAAAAATCATTGGAAGAAAGAAAGAAACAATAATAATTAAAAAGCCAATTGTTCACAGAACAATAAGAAACAATAATAATAATAATTAAAAGGTCAATTGTTCACAGAACAATTTCAAGGTCTTTCACCAGTTTTCACCATGATTACACGTTTGAGTTTGATTTTGTTGTGTATTTCAGTTCAAAATTTGGTGTAAACAAAAGTTCTGATCTTTATTAGTCTTTTGCTCAATGG
Source organism: Modiolus philippinarum (assembly GCA_002080025.1). Lineage (NCBI taxonomy): Eukaryota > Metazoa > Mollusca > Bivalvia > Mytilida > Modiolidae > Modiolus > Modiolus philippinarum. The sequence continues at coordinate 14,470 of MJUU01015552.1, read as the reverse complement.
TTGCTAAGGACTTTCTCGAATAATTAGCTTGTTGTTAAGGACATGAAAGTCACTTCCGGTTGGCAATGTCATTTATTTCCTCTCTACAACATTACAAAACTTTTTGCATATGGTTGCTAAGGAATTTTTTGGCAAATAACGTTGTTGCTAAGGACCTCTACCTTTGACCTTGACCCCATTTTGTCGGCCATATTGAGCTGAACATTTTATCTTCTAATAGTTTCTTTGTATTTTTAATAGTTTATGAGATATAGGCAAAAAACTCTAAAACTGGACCTCGAAAAATTGTTTTTGGGCTATAGGTCCAAAATGAATGGTCCAATTATTTTGGACCCCAGTGTCAAATGTAGACCCCAATGAGACACACATTTTCTCAAATACATTTGATCATCTATCTCTCACAGTTTACGAGTTAAAGCGATAACAAGGCAAAAGGTCATCAGTGACCTAGACCGATGACCTTTGACCTCGACATTTTTAGATGGCCATATATCACTTATTAACAATGGTGAAGGTTTCAGGTCTTTAGGACTTATCGTTTGGGAGTATTAAGCATCAACGGAAACTCAAAATCTTTCAAAGCGCAATAACTCATATAAAGAGTTGTCGAATGTCTTCGGACCAATGGAACAGAGTTGTGTCTTATGACAATGAACATTTTTCTCATTACATGTTTTCAGCCATCTATTACGGTTTACGAGTTGAAGCGATAACAAGGCTTAAGGTCATCGGTAACCTTGACCGATGACCTTTGAGCTTTTCATTTTTACATGGCCACATATGACTTATGAACAATGGTGAAGGTTTCAGGTCTCTACAACTTATCGTTTGGGAGTATTTAGCATTAACAGACACTCAAAATCTTTCAAAGGGCAACAACTCATATAAAGAGTCGTCGAATCTCTTCGGACCAAATATAACAAAGTTGCGTCTCAAGAGAATGAATATTTTCCCCATTATGTTTTCAGCCATCTATTACGGTTTTACCGAGTTGAAGCGATAACAAGGCTTAAGTTCATCGGTGACCTTTCACCTTGACATTTTTAGATGGCCATATATGACTTATGAACAATGGTGAAGGTTTCAGGTCTCTACGACTAACAGTTTCTGAGAAAAAAAAATTACGGAAACTCAAAATTTTTCAAAGGGCAATAACTCAAAAAACCATACCGCACAGTTTCGGTCCATATGTAATAAAGTTCCGTCAGGACTCAAGGAACATTTTACTCATTACTCTTAATCAGCTATCTTTTACGGTTTCCGAGTTTAAGCGATAACAAGAATTTTGGTTCCGGGGCAGATAATTCCGTTACTAAAAATAGTTCAATATGCTTGACTCAGTTTTGAGATCCCACTGCGATGTGGATTTATCACACCAAGTATCGAAATGATATGTCGCGTAGTTTTTTCACAGCTATTGCGGCGGAACAAAAAGAATAAAAAAAATAACCCGAAGAATTACAATAAGGTCTTTCACTGTGATGAAAGACCTTAATAATAATAATAGAGAAACGGACAAAGAACAATATGTCGTCCCGACTACGTGTGGGGCGACATAACTAGATTTGCAATTGCAAGCAATAGCTGATGTCGCCCCAGACGTCCAAGTCGAGGATTCCATCTTGTTTGTAGTGTCAAAATCTACCTAGAAATCAATTTTCGTTGAAATCGGACAATGTTGAAATTTCAACGTATTTGGCGGCCATTTTGAATATGGCCGACATTTTGCAAATTTTTTTTTCGCATGAATTCCTTGCTCTCATCTTATTAAACATTAATACAAAATATGAACAAATTCTGCCAAGCAGTTCCTGATTTATTGAATCCTCAATATTTTGACGTAAAATGGCTGCCATCTTGAAAACGGCAGCCATTTTGAAATTTTTGTCGGTGCATGCACACCTTCTTATGGTGATCTAACTTTTTGCCAAGTATGAATGAATTCTGTCTAGGCATCTTTGAGAAAATAGGCGGACAAAAATCCTTGGAAGAAAGAAAGAATAATGAAAAATAATAACAAAGAAACGGACCAAAAACAATATGTCGTCCCGACTACGTCTGAGGCGACATAACAAGTTACCAAGAAAAATACAAAACATAGCAAAAAAGAAA
>MJUU01015548.1:9177-49243 GCA_002080025.1 Modiolus philippinarum | reverse complement strand
CAGCATACTACATTGATAGTCCACTGGAGTATAAGGTACAATCAATAAGAATTTGAGACAATACTCTTAACATACATACAAATGACAAGTGCAGTCTTAAATTTGCTGATTAGTTAACTGTAGGAAAAACTATTCAATTGAGCGTGAAGAGAAGCCATTGTTTTCTAATAATGATTATATATAAATTTTATTGGAAATAAAAATATTTATGTATTCTGAAACCATGTAACTGTTCATGTAGTAAGGGAGTTAATTCATTTTGCAAATATTTATGTAATCAACTTAGGTTACGCAATTGGGAAAAACTTCTACATTTTTAATTTTGACAATATTTGGGACTTTTTTATCTTATATATTATGTAATCTGTCGCATAGTCAAATGAATAGGAATCTGTATTGGACCAATCAGCTGGATGCATTTTGCACTGATGTCATCAGTTGCTTTACTATCTTTGTGATGAAAGGTCACGCTCATTTTTATCCTGTTTAAAATTTTCCCACCACCTCCCCATCAAACCCCCAATGAAAGGGGAGACAATCTTAACATTTAGGATGGTCGTTTTTTAGTTTCACCCCTTTTTGTCTCGGGGAGTATTATTTGACAGGGAGAAAATAACAGCGAACAAACATTTTATTATTATGTAACTGCTCCCTGTTATTTTATGTTTTAACTACATGTAAAATAACTCAGATATCTGATATATCCTTGAAAAAAAGAGACATCAAAAATATTACAGAATCTATTAAAAGTGAGTTTGAAACTAGGTGGTTTCAACAGCTTCAAACCAGTGAAAAATTAAGAACCTATAGAAAATTCAAAACTATTTTTAAATTTGAAAATTATATTGTGAATATTAAAAATGAAAATGATAGATATAACATGAGTAGATATAGAACAAGCAATCATAGACTGCAAATTGAATTAAGCAGATATTCAATACCAAAAATACCCATTAATGACAGAATATGCAAGAATTGCTCCTCAGAAGAAATTGAGGATGAGAAACACATTTTAATGACTTGTCAAAAATATTCAACTATTAGGCAAACTTATATTGATATTTGCTATAATAAAAATTGCTCCAAATTAAATACAGATAGTAAATTCATATGGCTTATGAGTAATGAAAATGCCAAAGTATGTAGAAATATATCTAGGTTTCTAGGTTTAAGTATATTTAGCAAACATGATAACAGTGATACTGAATAATAATTACTCTAATGTTCTGTCATTAATTCGTATAAATCTATATTGTTTTTTTATTGGAATGGTTGTCTCCCTTAATAATTGATTATTGAAATAGTATTTGTCCTTTTCTTTTATGTATCATCTATAACTCTTTCTCAATATTTATGTATATATACATTTATATTGTTCATTTATGCTCCTTGTGAGTTTTCTTTAATAAAATTATTCTGATTCTGATTCTGTATTATATAACAGGGAGAAAATAACACCAAACAGACATTTTATCATTATATAACTGCTCCCTGTTATTTTATGTTTTAAATATTATATAATCTTATCGTCATTTTATTAAATGACATTTACTGGATACATGTGTTTGTTTATTTACTCCCTTGCCAAAAACAAGCGGATTTGTTGCTCTAGGGAATTATGGAGATCCTAAGGAGATGGTTGTGTTTAGAAGGGCTATTATTTGGTCAAAATGATATGATGCAGCCGTTGTCAGATAGGGTTATTTTGAATTATGAAGTAAGACATAAAATTCATCTTAACAAATGTGTAGGGTATTTTATTGGAGTGTAATAGATTTGTATAAATTAGATCACATTAGTTCTTATCTAGACCTATTACTGTTTCGTCGTGAAATGCAAATAGGTTATGTATTCTGGTATAGGCATGAAATCATTATGCTAAATTCCTCACGGGAAGAGATGTTGGTGGAAGCTGTATACTGAGGGTGTATAACTTTATTTGTCAGTTGGTAATGGGTCTGGAGTTGGCATGTCAGTGTAATGCTAGAAGTCTTTTGTGATTTCAAGTTTATGTCCGGATATTGGGTTTTTCAGTTTTATTTTCACAATTGACTCAGTCCTGTTGCTAACTGAGTTTTACTGTTGTTACGAATGTTTTTTTTTATTTATCACATTGGCTATAGGGGGAAGATTTAGGCCCAATAAAACTAATTTAACCCCGCCGCAGCAAGTTAGCGCCTGTCCTAAGGCAGGAAATTTATTAAGCCTTTGTGTCTACTTAGTTAACCTTATGTCAATAGTAGCCTTGGATGGTGTTTATTTCGCTGAACTTGAAGATCATTGACGATTTTATGGTGGATTTGAGTTGTTATTACTCCCCTTTGGGGCGTTGTCTATTTGAAATATTCCCCGTTTCCCTTCTTTTTTCTAAATATATGTTCGTTTAAAAGAAGCATCCTATATGCGGTTATATATGTTTTCATGTTTCTTACAAATTCTTTTCGATTATTCTGGTTTGCGACAGTCGATAAAATCAGTCCTTACTCATGTTACTTTTACGTGGTGTTTTTTACGAAAAAGGTTTATATTCAATGATAAGTGTCGCGACAAAACCAACCTAAGCAAAAAGTAACAAATTACTGCTTAATTGTACAATGATGTTTATTCATTCAAGTGAAGTATAGAATAAAAAAAGAAACAAAAAATTACTTAGTTTATATTTTATTTTCAGGGCTTAGTCTCCGTTTACCTCGGCCAGAAGAACAATAGAACGTATGGAAAAGCCAACTTTGTTTTTTCGTGTCAGGTAAATCGTTGTTTATTCTGTTTGGGCGATAAACTTTAATGCATTATTAAATGCAAACAGTACAAAACATAATATTTCATATAGTTTTTACAACAGTGATTATGATGTAATATTGTAAAATATGTATAACTATAACAAATACATCGGCAAATAAATACCAAAGCAAACAGAATGTAAATTGGATAATACAAAAATCAATAATTCCAAAAACACAAAAGGAGATAACATAACAAAGACAACACAAATAAGCAAAAACAAAAATTAAAATAAAGTCATTTCAACTATATTAAAAAAAATAATAAGAAACGGGGTAAACACAATATGTTTCCCAAACTTCGTTTCGGTGACATAAAAAATGAACATACACTGGTAATTTATGGCGCGATTCTTTTCAAGTAAAGGCAATGGGGGAAAAATAAAGTCTTTTTGTTTAAGAGTAGTCTAACAATATTCACAACTCAAGCCAGAAAAATGTGTGCTGGACATGCGAGCTTAAGTAGGCGTGAAAAAAAAGATTTAAGAAGTACTTTTATTTAAAGAAGAAACGATTTGAATCACGACCTGGCTGAATAGGAATCTCTTCTGCCATGAAATTTTATAGACAACTGGGAAGATATAAAATGGTGAGAGTCTTTCGGAAATTTGTTCAAGAAACTAAAGATAAAAACGCATGCACAAAATACCAGACTGCTATTCAATATCGTATTCTCAAAACGGAAAAGGCGCTAAACGTTGAAAACGCGACGTCAAAATTTCAAGATAATCATTTTGGAGGCAAAATCTTGTAATGAGACCCCATTTCATAAAAACACCAAAATTACAAAATATCTGAATCGTTAATGTTTACATAATGACTGTTTCGATTATTCATTTCTTCTCATTGCACTTAAATACAAAACATTGGGTAAACTTAAAACTTAATCATTTGAAAGGGCTAACAGTCCCCCTTTGAAACCAGCGTCAGTAATTCATGAGTAATCGCCTATTTCTCATTGCTGTAAAGGCATATGTTGACTATATATTGGAAAGTAACATGAACAAAGCTATTCTTTTGTCTGCGTTGCTATATAATAGTAGGCCATGATCTTAAAATTATACAGTTTTATATAATAAAACCTACATTTTTTTTCAGCAAAATTAATTAGTTGCAATGTTTACTGTTATTACAGAAAACATAGACAATAATATGTAATAAGCCTAATTAATAATTTCATAAAAATTACTTTTCCGTATCTCTGCAACTTCACTGTAAACGAGTAAAATCAAAGTCCTGTAATTGTTTTTTTCGAAGGTCAAATTTATCAATAACCAGTTAAACAATCTTGGATGTAAGTCTCACCATGAGACACCCAGAATTTACGATAAATGTGCAATTTAAAAATATTCATTGCTATCCGATAAGGTCCGATGATAAGGTTCCTTAAATTTAAATTTACGTTCTTGTATTCTTCATGTTCCCGGTATTTTCAAATGAAGCGAGAATTGCTGGTCTTATATAGATCATTCATCTTAATTGCAGAGTGTTTATTGTAATCTTGGTTACAGTTTAGCAGCTGGAGATGTTGATGGTGACGGACATAATGACCTTATAATGGGACTACCATTCTTTACGGGAAAGTATAATCAAAGTGGAGTCGTAGCAGCTTATATGGCCAGTAAAAATGTGCCAGGTACTGAACAAAAATATTTTTTCATTGAATATTTTATACTGAATACTAAGTATTTATTTCATTAGGTTAAGATTTATAGTTTCCACAACGAGAGGTAGTTGATTAAGAAATTTCTCACATCGAGTTAAATAAATATTACATGTTTGAAAGCGAGGCTTGCCGAGATTATAAACATTTGAAAATTTATTTAAGGTGATGCTAGAAATTTCATAATTAACGTGTTTAAGTTGTGGAAATTGTTTCTCTAATGACTGGATAAAAAATACCGAGGATTGTATTCCAAATGAATTTGGCGGGAAATTTCACGAAAGTTGTTCTCCTCTCTAGAGAAGAGAACAAATGTTTCCACACTCTTCAGGAAATGTAAAAACTGAATATGAATTAGAGACTTTGTAATTAAATTTCAAATAAGAAAGAAACAATTATCACATGTATCATATAGCTTAGATTTCAAACGTCCGTCCTCGCCAATATACAAATACATGTATGAAAGTAAATGTAAATAAATTACTTAACAAGTGAAAGCTGTTGTATACTATTGAAACTGTCTAAATTGATTTCCTCAAAGTACAAAAAACGAATGACGAATATATTCATATGATTAACGTAAACAATGTTTTAACAACATGTCCACGAAAATTAATGAAAACGCCAGATAAAAAAATATTCCCTTCAAAGGGTGGAAAATGAAGATTTAGACGTTGCTTTATTCACCTAGATACTTTAATACGTTGGAGTCTTTATGTGCTAAGAAAGAATGAATTAAACAATATTACAGGCACTCGCAATAAATGGCGATTTGTATAGTTTCTGTCCGGTCTATACATCTACAGTCTTAACATTTGTGAAATAGGCATAACAGTATAACAGTAATTTGTAGATTCAAAAAAGGTACCCTGAATTTTACTGGTCAGAACAGCTTTAATAAGAGTTTTACATTGGTGATATAAGTTAAATGTTTGAAGTATAGGTATGTCAAAAAAACGTCTTATTAGGCAATGCCTGGAATCAAGCTTCTTCGGACGATTAACATTTGTTTTGCCAACAGCAACGTAAATTTGAAATCCAAACATTTTTCTTGTTTTCTATTAAGCTGGGCCTGCAACTATTGCATTTGAAGACTTGAAGTGGAAACAGTATTCTTACAAACAGGTGTGTGAAAATCTTTTTGAATCTTTGGTTTGAAAAGTGCAATAATATAATACAGTAATGATTGGATTTTGAATGTTCAGTGGCATTTGACAAATGCTTCAAATTTTGCACGTAAATCAATTACATTTTATGGTTACATTCTTATTTTATAATAGAATATCACTGAAGAGATTTAAGGTAGATGAACTGGGGTGGGGAAGACAACTCCTTTTCACTTTTCGTGATTGGTATTAATAAAATATAAGATTTAGAATAAATATATATTATTATGAATTGAAAAAATAGCCATATCATCATGAAAATACAATCCTTTTATCAAATACTTTTAAATACCCGCATTAAAATATCCCGGTTTAAAATTTTATTTTAAAATATTAAAGTAAGTGAGTCAAATGGCTGGCAAAGGTTAATTCTTTCTACTTGACGTTCAGCAATAAGGCACAATTAAGACTTTGTATGCAGTTTCTCTAACATTGTGAAAAACGGTACGCTGATTTTTTTATGAATTTTTGATAAATGTCATATGTGTGAATGATCTTTAATTTCGCAGTTTTTGGTGGAAAATGAAAACTTTCATTCTGATTCGTATGGAAATCGCCGTATTTGATTGGCTAGAAATACTTCCGATCATTTTCGTCAGTGTGTTTTATCAGTCAGTGAAACTACATCAGCACGCGACTCCTTGACTACGACATAACTAACCAAAGACTGCGGAATGTAATTACATGATTGTATAAGTATTGAATGCAATATTTTGTAATTTTATTTTAGTGTAAAAGCGTGAACCGTAGCACATTTTTCAGATGAAGCGCTAGTGCGCTTCATTCAAAATGTGCTACGGTCCACGCTTTTATATCCCAGCAAAACTGTAAAATATTGCATTCAATTCTTATATATATATACGATACAGTAGTAAATGCTTCATGGAATTTAAAGCTCATTAGATAGGGGTGTTTCTGCAAAATGTAGATACAAGATCTTACGGTGATTTTTTTTTTTTCGTTTTTGTTCTTGAAATATATTAATTCAAATTTATTTCATACTGCATATTCAAAGAAAATTGAATTTGTTGAAAATTTTTAGGGTACCTTCGGTGTACTACGTTAAGTTTCGTCAAAGTAAACTCCCAATTAATTTTTTTTTTCAAATAAGTTAAGGGTGCCTGGTCTTTCATACATGCATAAAATTTGTGTTTTTTAAGTAACCATGATGTGATATTTTTCTGTAAGATAAAGAAAACAATATTATCATGATCGATTTACTAAATACATTTATATACTTAGTCAATTTGAATTTGCATTATGCATTTGTTTATCTCTAAATTCTTGTTTACGTGATACATTATTATCATTTAGTGTTTTTGAACACAAAAGATCAGTTTTATTTTATTTTATATATACATTTCCTTCTTTGGTGTAATTTAACTTATTAAGACAAACGTACTATATCTTATGACATAATTTAAATGGCGTGTTTTATGTTAAATTTATGACGTAATAAAGCATTTTAATTTTCATAATGTATTTAAGAATGTTTAGTCTAGAGTGTTGTTATTCAGAACAAATACAACATTTAACAATTAATACTATGTTTTTATAACTTGGTAGCTGGATATGCACAAATTTGTGTTATAAGAAGCAGTTACAAAAAAAAATAAATAAATTGGTGCCAAATTTATCGTATTCAAAATATTTGCGGCATGTATCATAATTTCTGATAAAAATATTGTTCGAAAGACGAGCGCCATTATCATTTTCATTATCATTTTCAAACAGTATTTTTTTCCAGTGTGTTACTATAACCATAATTCAAGTTTATTGTAGATACATTCATTTGTTAAAAATTTATAGAATTATGAAAGAGGAAAGATTAAGCGATTGCATGCATTGAATTTTAGGCATCTCCTCTTTAATAACATTCCTTGCCGTTCGTCTGAACTTTTTAACAAATAAAAACTGTGTGCATTTACCTATGAAGAAAAAAAAACTAAAGTATGTTTGTTGTATTTTGCAGCTGTTTCAATATTTTGATATAGTTGTTATGCATACGTTACAAGAAACCTACTAGAATAAAATTTAAAAAAGGAAAACAACAAAATCCAAAGAAAAAACCACGCAAATGAGGGTAATTACAAAGTTACCGAACAGAATTGTCAAGAGCCGAAATCCAAAAACCAAACAGACAAAGCTGATACAAAACCACAGGAGTATTGTCAATCGCTTAAAACGGTTTAAGAAGAAAATAAAATACAAAAACACTGAAACAAGAAAAGAATTAATTGAACAGTGCTTCTGTTTGAAGTAGTGAACGAAATCCTATCTTTGATAAAATCAGAACTAATATTCCAATTTTAAATCTACACTTTTAAAATCTGAACAAAAATACATGATGTTTGTAGTTCGACAACGTAGGAAATATCGGATACTTCCTCGAATCGATTCCTCATTACAAAAGTAGTTTCTATAATCTTGAAGCCTTCGGTTAAAAGCAGTAACTTAACATGAATTAATGATACTACAACGCATTTCAACTTGTTGAATAAACAAAGAAAGGACAAATAAAAAAATCATATATCCAGAAATCCACATTTTCATCGACTCCTATGAAATCACTGGAGCAAATTCAACTAAACTTTACAGGAATGATGTAGTAAAAGTCCTTTACAAAGATTGCTCATTTCGTCCCGATCCGAATAAGAAACATGGCCACCAGCGAAGAACTTAGGCTAAACATAGGACCCTGTGAGAAAAATCACATTTTCATCTTCTCCTCTGAAACCGCTGAAGCAAATTCAACCGAACTTTACAGGAATGATGTACTAAATGTCCTTAACAAAGATGACTCGTTTCGTTCTGACCCCCCCCCCCCCNCCCCCCCCAAAAAAAAAAAAAAAAAAAAAAACACATGGCCATCAGCATGGTACATTGTCCTAGATTGGACCCTATGGGAAAATCCTATTTTAATCTTCTCCTCTGAAAACATTGAAGTAATTCAACCAAACTTTACATGAATAATGTATGGAAGGTCCTTTATGAAGATTGCTCATTTCTTTCCAATCCAATTAAAAACATGGCCGCCTGCGCAGAACTTAGGTTTAGCATATAACCCAATGGGAAAAATCACATTTTCATATACTCCTCTGAAATCACTGGACCAATTCAACTAACATTAATAGGAATGATGTATTGAAGGTCCTTTACAAAGATTGCTAATTTCGTCCCTATCCGATAAAAAAACATGGCCACCGGCGAAGAACTAAAGTTTAACATAAGATCCTATGAGAAAAATTACATTTTCATCTACTCCTATGAGACCGCTGAAGCAAATTCAACAAAACTTTACTGGAATGATGTGGGAAAGGTCCTTTACAAATATTACTCATTTCGTTTTGACCCTATAAAAGACATGACCACAAGCGCAGAACTTATGTTTATCATAGGACCAAGTGAAAAAAATCACCTTTTCATCTTCTCTGCTGAAACCGCGGAAGCAAATTCATCCAAACTTTACAGGAATGATGTACTAAAGTCCATTACAAGGATTACTTATTTCATTCCGATCCGATACAAAACATTGCCGCAAGCATGGAACATAGTTTAACATTCGACCGTATTTGGAAATCCCATTTTCATCTTCTCCTTTTCAACCAGTGAAGCAAATCAAACCAAACGTTACGAGAATGATGAATGGAAGGCCATATACAAAGATCGATAGTTCCTCTGAAACCGGTGAAGCAAATTCAAACAAACTTCACAGGAATTATGTATGGAAAGTCATTTACATCATTTAGCTACGATCTGATAAAAACATGGCCACCTGGGCGGAACTAAGTTTTTACATTGGATCCTATGGGAAAAATCGCATTTACATCTACAAAACCTATACAAAGATCGATAATTTCGTTCTGATACGACAAAAACATTGCCGCCAGTTCAGAACTAAGGTTTAACAAAGGACCCTATAAGAAAAATCACATTTTTATCTTCTCCTCTTAAAAATCACTGAAGCAAATTCAACCAAACTATACTGGAATGATGGGAGGTCCTTTACAAAGGTTGGTAAATTAGTATCAAAACGATGAAAAGCATAGCAGAACATTTTCATTTTCTCCTCTGAAATCACGAAAGGAATTTCAACCAAAGTTTACAGATATGATATATAGAAGCTCCTTTACAAAGATTGCTCGTTTTGGTTAAATTTAATAAAACCTGGAGACAAAAACATGGCCGACAACACTGAAGATAATTTACAATTGGCCCTACTTGAAAGTTACATTTTGATCATATCCTCTGAAACCCCTACAGTCATGACAGTAATTTCAACCAAACTTTATAGGACTGGCATATGGGAGGTCTTTTCTTAAGATTACTTATTTTGTTATGATCTGATAATAAACAAGACCCCCATCACAAAACATATTTAAACATATTTAAACATGGCCATACAGCTCATTTGAATTATTGCAGTTGGAGTTAAGATATGTTTTATGGTCTCATGATCATTTACTCCATATCCTTTCGTAAAATATAAAGGACCCTATGGGATAAATATTACATTTATCACCTGCTGTAGGCATTTTCTCAGATGAGCGATTCAGGATCAGTGTATGAGCCTCAAGTTTTTCTTTCGTCATGAATTTGTGTGTGTGTGTCTAATTAATCATACACGTTATTTCTATATTAAAGGAGCCTTATTCTTGGTTTGGATACAAAATGGGTACCAAGCAGCAAACTTTATGGGCTAGTTCACCTAATTCTCGAAAATGTGCACAGTGAGTAAATGTTATGAACAAAATCTATCAGCTGATTTCATCATCTCTGTAGTGGTATATTTACTCAGTTGTTATAACCATTTACTTTTTTCTGTATCAATATTCCGCATTTTTGTTGTCTTGTTATATTTTTAAATGCTAGAATACAGGTAAATTTATGATTGTGCAATGCATATGGAAAAGTTTATAGCTGTATTAGAATGCTGATACGAACGTCTTCCAAGCGAACTCCCGAATCAGAATTAAAAAATTGAAACAAGTTTTATACAGAATTAAAAAATTGAAACAAGTTATATAAGTGGGACCACTTTTGTATGAAATTTCATTCAATTCTGAGCACTTTCAGTTTCCCCACCTGTTTGCCTCTTTCGATGACATGACAATAGTTGCCTTTTTGAAGGCCTGGAGACCAGAAACAATTTCCAATATGTAAGATAACTTTCTGCAAAGTTTCATCCAATTCTGAGCACTTTCTATTTCCCGCCTTTTTCTGTTTCCGTAGCAAATGACTAAATACCGAAGTTACTGTAAATTTAAATTCTGCATATGCGCATTTCGACAACTTATGTCTCTTCAGTGCAGATAAAATCTAAACGTTTGGAAAACCAAGTGGTGCCATATTGAAAATTCCGAGACCTGATTGCACCTTTAGGTTGAAGATCCATCTTCCTATGAAGTTTGGTTGAAATCGGATCATTAGTCTACGACAAAATGGTCAGACAATTTTGAGGCGGTGGAAACGCAAATAAATACAAAAAGTGTGCTAAAACTTCGTTTGGGAGAATTTATATTAAAATTAAACATAATAACTCGTCAGTTTAATTAAATAAATGCGCGATATCCGAAAATGACTTTGAAGTTTAATTCGAAAATCAATAATGTAGAACGTTTAAATTCGATTTCAGACCATCCTGTGATTTTTCACCACAAGACATACAAGAAGTTGGAAGAGCTGACATTTATAATTACGGGACAATATCAATGATAAAGAATCAAACAATTCTTGGAACCATAGAACAGGAGTGTGCTGGATACAGTGTAGATTTTGGGTATCTATATGACAAGCAGACATTGATTCTGGCTGTGGGCTATCCCGGATCAACGACAAATGGGTCATATTATACATTGTCTATAAATATAACACGTGCAGGAATGGTAGTGTTGTATAACATGACGGGCACTCCTACTGAGATTGCCCGATTTGAAGGAAATAGAAGATATGCTAGTTTTGGTGCACTTGTTAAGGTTTGTTTAATCTTGAAAAGTCTATAATTGTATATAACTGTATATTGTTTCATTTAGTTATGATTATATACCCACAATGCAAACATCCTTGTCAGTTAATATTGAAGTTGCATCTAAGCTTCAATTCCTGTATAACTTTACAGCTGACCTGCATGGCTATGCCATGGTGATTTTCAAAATGGCCGCAAAAAAGGTGGGAAAATTCAACATTGTCCGATTTCAATGAAATTTGGTTTCCAAATAGATATTGATATTGCGATTTCAAAACCTGTGTTGAAAATTGTTCGTTGACCGCCATTTTAAAATGGCCGCCACAAAAGGCGGGAAAACTCAACATTGTCCGATTTTAATGAAATTTGGATTCCAAATAGGTTTGATGTTGCATCTTTAAAACTGATGTTAAAAATTGTTCTTTGACCGCCATTTTCAAAATGGCCGCCAAAAAAGGCGGGAAAATTCAACATTGTCCAATTTCAATGAAATTTGGTTTCCAAATAGATATTGATATTGCGACTACAAAACCTGTGTTGAAAATTTTTCGTTGACCACCATTTTAAAATGGCCGCAACAAAAGCGGGAAAATTCAACATTGTCCGATTTTAATGAAATTTGGTTTCCAAATAGGTTTTGATGTTGCATCTTCAAAACTGATGTTAAAAATTGTTCGTGGACCGCCATTTTCAAAATGGCCGCCAAAAAAGGCGGGAAAATTCAACATTGTCCGATTTCAATAAAATTTGGTTTCCAAATAGGTATTGATGTTGCGACTTCAAAACTGATGTTAAGAATTCTTCGTTGACCGCCATTTTCAAAATGGCCGCTAAAAAAGGCGGGAAAATTCAATATTGTCTGATTTCAATGATATTTGGTTTCTAAATAATTATTGATGTCGCAACTTTAAAACTAATGTTAAAAATTATTTGTTGACTGCGATTAGGGACCCTATGTGAAATGCATCCAAAGATCTTCTCCTCTGAAACTACCAAGCCAGATTGAACCAAACTTGGTCACATTAGTCCTTGGGTGGTCCCCTTTAAAGTTTGTGATTTTTACGTACTTACTCCATTCAAGATGGCCGCCAGCGTGGAACATAGTTTAACATAGGGACTCTATGGGAAATGCATTCAAATGTCTTCTCCTCTGAACCTACTGAGCCAATTGGAACCAAACTTGGTTACAATTGACTTTGGGTGATCCCTTCCAAAGTTTGTGATTTGTAGTTTGTACCTCATCCAAGAATGAAAATGTAACATCTGCTGAAGTGATTTATAGTATGAATGGGTGGTCTACAGGTGACAATGAATAAAACCAGTGACCAGGTGAGCGATACAGGCTCATGTGAGCCTCTAGTTTAAATAATAATTTTCTACTTTTATATATTATACTATAAAATATAACAGAAATAACTTTCTGACTCAATTAAGTCCTGCCGAAGTAATCTTTAGAGGGTTTTATTGTGAAAAAAAAAATATGTAATTGATCGAGGACTATATAATGTTTCAATTATTAGTCTATAAGGTTTGAGAAATCTCTTTGGAATTTTATTTTGTGATTTGTAATTATGAGGTAATGAATATCAAAAGAGACGCAGCATTCTGTTGAGTCTTTATACTTTGCTTTTCTTTTATTGTATATTTATACTTTCTAACTGTTAAATATTAATGACATCAAAGGGAAACTATTTTTATTATGCAATACATTACATCAAAAACGGAATAAAACGCTAAAATACCTTAAATAATTTTTCGTATACAGAGAAATTAAGTAATCATCACCGAAGACATTTTGATTATTATCAATTGTGAAGTGCAACTTAAAGGAAAGACGTTTAACTTGTTATGGAACATCTCTTTACTTATCGGAAACGATAAATATTTTTAAGAGAAAAACACACTGAAATATTTATACAAAAGAAGGAATATTGAGAATTTTAATCTGTTTGTTTTTAGCCTTGGTTCATTTCGAGTCATCTGACAAGCTGTCCAGTCATTAAAACGGAAAGTTTAGCGCATCATTAAACAGGTTTAACCCACCATTAATTTTTAAATGCCTAGTTACAATTTCACCGGTGGTTTTGCACCAACTTTGTCTCCTTTATCCCTTCTCCTGTTCCGTAATTTTGTTTTACATGTATGTACAGTAAATTAAAGACAACTTCAGGACTTATAGTGTATGTGTTTAGCTTGTTTGCAATGTAATTTTATCTATTATCGCACATTAGAACATGCTATAAAATAATACTTATTTGTTTATTAAATTAAGTTGCTTCAGTGCACGACATTTTAAATGTAGAATATTTTTTCCAATGTAAATCTTTTTGAAAGATTAGTCTGCAAGTTTTGCGCCTGTCCCAAGTCAGGAATATGTTGGTTATTGGCTTGTCCTTGTCTTCTTATGTAAAATTTTAGTTTCTTGATATTCGGGTTATGCTACCATTGATTTATTAACGTTTTTTACTTTTTGGGGCAATTTAGGGCTTGCTATATGATGTGAGGTTCCTCACTGTGTTGAAGACCGTACGGTGATCCCTAGATGCTTCGTTTTGGGTCGTTTTAACCTGGACCCATATTCGATAAAAAATGAAATTATAATACATTGTCACCTTCACTGTTTTAGAATGACTACAACAAAAACAAAGAAAAAAATGACAAAATGAAATTAGAGAATTTATACGCAAAACAGGTATTTTGCTCCTTTCTGTAAATCTAAACGATAGTTTTTGACATAATATCTCTTTTAGTGTCGAATGTTGTATTTGTTCTCTCCTTATTTCTTGTGGTTATTGTCTTCAATTTTCTTTTATCTCATTTTTCTTATGTCTATGGACTTTGATTTTTGTAATCAACATCTCTTTTCGCCTCTCATCTTTTACTATAGTTGTTTAACAATGCTCTTTCAGAAAGCAAAAATGAATTGAGAATTTAAAAAAAATAGTTGGAGAATTCGAATACATGTATTTATATTGCTTTTTTTCGAAAAAATATGTTATCATTCCTCAGCATTAGAGGGCGATATATTGTAATCGTGGTGATCTTTGTCCGTCTGTGTTTTCGTTCGTTATTATTCTGTCCGCCAGAGGGGTACATAATTGGTGGCGACAACTCCTCCTCACTTGGTGAAATTTACTGAAACCCACAGAATTTTCATTGAATATTGCCATTTTGGGACAAACTATTTTAAAACTTGATTTGATTTCATTTTTTTTTTTATTTCAGGAATCAAATGTGGGAGCAAGGAATATATTTTAGTGATTTTTGCTCAGAGTTTTTTCAGTTTGATTTTTGTTATTTTAACTTCGTTATTTTTTCTAAAAAGTTCAATTATTCCTATTAAATAGTTTTCACTTCGAAATACGCATAAAAGGCTTGTAGAGCTTATTATAAGGTATGAGCACATCTCATTGTTGAAGGCCTCATTTTGTTCTCAAGATGAAGGACAACAATAAAAGTGTTGTTTCATTGCTTGGTTTTACCATGTATTTTGTAGAGACTTCGTCTCATGTGCATTTTACTCCATATCCTTTCCATGTTAGTATAGCCTTTTTGTTTTGGCCTTGTGGAACAACGGCAGTAGAATACGGAAGGTACAAAGGGGTGAAATTTACAAAAATCGAAGTCCAAAGACACGGCCAAAACGAGAACACAGAAAACAGTGACGTTAGACACAAAAAAAAAACAATGACGTTAGACAGGTACAAAGCATAGAAACAGAAATTACAACATTCAAAACAAAGGCACTCACAGTGTGAACTCCAGTAAAACTGAGAGTGACATCAGGTGCTCCGGAAGGGTAAGCATGTCCTGCTCTGTTAACACCCGTCACACTGTGAGCGATTCAATCCGGAAAAATGTCAAAGTCGGTAGTCAAATCCGGGAAGACGTGAATCTAGCTAAAAATGTCCACTATCATTTGGGATACTGACACTGATACAAATATAAAACATATTTAATTCTTAAAAAAACTTGACCCAATTTGTGTATTATCTAAAATTTCGGAAGACAAAAAATTCCTTGAACAAGTGTTTACTTTCTACAGATAGAAGATGCTAACGGCGATGGGATGGATGACTTAATTATTGGAGAACCTTTGAAAAATGGCAACAAGTTTGATATTAAAAATTCCGGTGGGTTTGTTAATTTACTTAATTTTTCAAAAGTTAATTAGTTCTACTTTGATATTTTGTTGCCTAAAAGAATTTATTTGTTTTGTTCATAAATGATTCTTTAAAGCGGGACATTTTTGTGCCGTCTTTATCATTTTTATTTTGTTTATTATTTTTGATTAAATTTTAATTCGCAAAGTCTTGAATTCGTGGGTGCGGTTCGAGCCACTTAGCGAATTTAAAACTGCCGCGAAGATTATGCAGAAGCAATCTTTTTTAAATCACACAATTCAATAATATAAGAAATAAGCAACAAAAACTTCGTGTATATCGTTAAGCCGTCGCAGATCATAACAGTAAAAAGTGTACTTATAGTCTACTGCAGTCGTTTATGTTTTGTTCAATAGGTAACATGTCCTTATAACTGATAAAGAGAATTCAGATAGACCAGTTTTGATACAGAATTTGCTATTTAAATTGATGAATTTGTATTGAAATGTCGGATGACTTTGAGTCCCTCTGAAACAGTCTTAATAGCTCACTGTGATAATAAACGTAAAGATATAATCGGATCTTTTAGAAAAAAAAAGAACATTTATATCTTATTAAATCAAAAGCATTTTTTTGTTGTGTCAATGCATATGCGTAAGGCAGTAAATAACAAAATACCGAAGTTACTGTTAATTTATTTTCTGCAGTAACAAACGAATTCCGTTTATGGGTGGATCATTTAAGTGGTGACATTCAGAACACAGATCGCATTTACTTATATACAAAAGTTATCGTCGACTTAAGCTTAGACCTCTTGTTTCTTAATATTGACTAAGATGGTCGATCAAAGTCTAAACAAGCTCAATGATTTTAATTGTCATATCCTGAATTTCTCATCCGTTCCAATCTTGCATATGACATATATTTAACTCATCTAATATGACGGAAACTTTGCAAACATATGTGGCTAGAAAATAACTCCTTCAGTATGGGGAAACATTTTGAATTGACATTGTGCATATACTCAAATTTACTCAAATTGTTGTATTTACTGTTGTGCACCTGTTTAAAGACTTAGATGCGTCTTAAATAGTAATAAAGTAATATGCCGATATACATTTTACAGTACATTTGTCTTTTTCTCATTTTTTGTATTATTTGTAGAGCATGGTACAGTGTATGTGTTCTATGGTGGAAGTATGTTCCCTAAAGGTGATGTTACACATTCACCAAAGTGTACTCTGACGACACCATGTCCGCGAAAAGTTGTAGGTACATGTATTTTTTGCAGTTCGATTGCTCTTTAAAAGCACAATATAATTAATATTGTTACGTTTTACAGTTGACTACATATTTTGAGAACACAAGCAGAAACAAAATTATTTTTACAACTCAATTTCTCTTTCTGTTGCATTGCAAATCAGTTAAAAGTTTTTTATAGTTAAAAGTAGGACCAATACAGACGAGTGGAACTTTCTGTCAGACGTTGATCAATAAATCTAGATGCCTTGAATTTCAAGAAATTATTCAGATATTCAGATATATGGATTTTAAAATTTTTATGTCATGAATGTATAAAATAAACATGCAAGTACACAGTTGTTCGATGGAAACAGTCTTGTCTGTCGCTCAATTTCATAATAAAGTACATATATTAAGCAATTACAATGTACTGTAATGTTAGCAAATGAATCTGATCATTTATACATAGGTAATTTCTATATCTGATTTTAAATAGGCAAATTTCAGCACGAAATCTTACGGATATGAAGGAATAGATAATGGCTATGGCGCCAACGTATTAAAGACCGGACGGAATGAGGTAAAATAAAATAAACATAAGGTTTGAATAAACTGGTCATTAGACAAGCGTAGCATACCGACAAACAGAATCAAAATAGTTATCAATGAATGTTGCAAAAATTGAGTAATAATTGAAAAAATAAAAGTCATAAAATACTAAACGCGTGAATTCCGTAAAACAAGAAAAAGTGACTTGACTGATTATCAGTCATATAAAAAATGTAAAGAAATAAAACAAGCCCGTTTTGCATAGATTAATAACAATGCTATTTTGTTACTCATATAGTAGTTAAGACTTAGTCCGTATAAACAGACAAAGTACGTGTTATTTATTGTAAAAAGAACGTGGACAAAAGATCTTCAACTAAATTCCGTAGCAGTATGCATATCTTGCGCTGATATATATTGAAAGTGAAAAAAAATAAATGAATTAGGAAACCGTAACAAATCAGTTATATAATTCATTCTGAGTCCCGTCACCTGAATCAGTGTTCAGGGGATCCGGCTACAGAGCTACCGTGCGCGTCCCCAAATGGTGGATATGGAAATGCCTCGTCTATAAGGTAAGTCAAGTCATAGTACAGAGAGCCTGATTGCAAACTATTGTAGCCAAACTGGGGAGAAACGTCATGCAGTATAAAGACCCCTTTCATATAGTTTCTAATGAGAACATGGGGTCGAATAGAAGGGAAAATTTCCTGCGTCTGCCTATTTCTCCCCTTTTCCAGTGGCAATGAAAACTCGTTGTCCATGTTGCCCCTTCCACCATTATTTATTTCGTCTTTTTCATATAATTTGTTTGAATTGATCAACCCGTACTGATGTAGCTGAAATATTACTCACTGGACAAACTCTAACTAATCAACCAATAGGAGTCATCAGATTCCTACTTTCATAGACAACAGTCACAGATGTCACACGTACTCAACGCATTGAAACTTTAAGTTTAACCGGTTGCCGGTTGTCAAGGGAATGCTGGTTCAATATTCGTTTGCAGATGTATTTAAGCTTCGACGAAACTTGCAAATGAACCTGGTATAAATCCGCCTGACTTGTCTTTAGTCATTCTTATGCTGAATAAATTGAATTTTAGAATTTTACGTGACTTTCACCATTTCGGCAACGAATGTCTTTTAGTGCATGAAAGAAAGGCAAAAAGTCAAATGAACTTTTTGAGATGGTAGACGACAAATCAAAAGAAATTCAAAGCAACGCTACAATAAATCAAAATAAAACCTTGTTCGAAAGTTCGTAATAAAAAATGTTTATGCTTTATACTTGAGAAAATTTCTTATATGGATGCACTATCATTCCTTCATATTTTAGCTTTTTGTAATTTTAAATTGTTTTTCTGACCATCTGTTTATTGTGCCATCGTCTCATGATTTTGTTATCCGTAGTTTTCTTACAATTGGCTCGGTGAGTGCCCTGTGGTTGTTTAAATTTTGTGATCGTCTTCTACTAGTCTTTTTGTCGGGAAATGGATGACAGTAATTGTAAGAACACTTTTCCAGTTAATTCTATATATTTTGACGATCCCGCATCCATGGATCAAAGGAAAAAAGACATGGATGTAGCGTTGCTCAGCAATAAGCAATGAATTCCGCTCAAACCGGTGCTAGGGGCCGTCTTGAACTTGCTATGAGGTATGAGTAATGCTCATTGTTGAAGGCCTCCTGGTGACTTCAAGATGAAGAACAACAATAAAATCGTCGTTCCATTGCTTGGTTTTACCATGTATTTGTAGAGATTTTGTCTCATTTACTCCATATTCCTTCATTGTTAATTTTAGACGGGAGTTATTACTTAGCTGCATTATGGAATTATCTTTGTTGAACTGTTCTAAAAATATGTAACATTCATGTTGTTAATATTTATGGTCCAGTCTTCTGATAAATGTTTTATTTCAATGGATTCAAAACGCCATGGATTAACACTGCATTATTCTAGTAGAAATAGATACTGTTTTTTATGAATTTATTCGGAAAGTTGGATATGCAGTAGAAACCGAAGTATCAATCAACAATTGTCAAAATGTATACTGTATATGATGTGATAATGCAGCTTTAATTTCACATTTTTCGATTTTCAGATGATCTTATTCACTTCAGACATACGATATCCATTTAGTGCGGTAATTGAAGGTTCTGGTATTAGGACTGGAGGCGTCCACCACTATTACATCAATCGAAAATGAACCAAACATTTGCTTTAGATACCTTCCACATTATGTTTTGTGTATGTATACGTACCACATCAACCACCGCGTGAAAACATTAAAATATTACATGGTTATTTGTTCTTGTGTCATGCTATTTACATCCTTTTCTGTCATATCCACCAATGTGGAGCTCAAGTAATACCTTGAGCTGTAAACATATATGTCAAGTTCATGAATTAGTATTTCTATTTTTGATAACAATGACCAAAAACAAAGATTACGCCTTAATTCTAAATGAATATCACAATGAAAAGAACTTTCAAAGTGTTTCTCGACTGATTGATTGAGTGAGTGATCACTCCTTAAGTTCTACTCTTACATATTTAGCTATATCAAAACAAGAAAGAATTACTAATATACAATTGAATGGGATGAACAATTTGGCGTTATTGAACGATTCAAATAACAAAATACCGACGTTACTGTTAATTTATGTTCTGCATATGCGCATTTCGACAACTTATGTCTCATCAGTGCAGATAATACCAATTCAATTCAGAGGACAGGTAGATTCGCCCTTTAGTTGTTCACATAAGGACCACTGAATATGCTTAAATGCAAAGATCTTTTCACATGCATGGGGCGTTTAACTTCTCCATATACAGTAGCAAAGTTTACGTCTCAGAGAAAAGACAAGTTGCCTTAATACATTATGCATACCAACGCACCAAATATCATTTGTCATAATTCTACAATTTATGGTTCGTTCGAGGACATGTGTATGTCGATTGTATTTCAAAATAGTACATTTAAAGGTTATCGATCCCACCTATCACACCAAAATGTAGGCTACCAACAGAAAAATGTATCTTGTGATTTTCATGTCAACTATGTTAAGAAATCAATACTTCATTTGTTTTCAATGGATTTTAAAAATGTCTCAAAGTCTAGATTTCGTTTGTCGTTGACTTTTCTTCTTCCCTATGACACTACTAATTCCTTGTAGGAATGATTCGTGGTGTAAGTTCGTTCCTGCATGAAGTCCTTGTTTACAAATCAACAACTACTGTCGCTTTTACCAGAACATATCATCATTGCATATAAAAGATTTGACATAGCATAAAGATAATCAGAATGACAAAATCTGCTACCCTGCAAATTTGAAATAAATTTGAAAGCGTATTTGAAGTAAATGTCCTCAACATGCTTACCCATCTGAAGCACCCGATGTCACTTTTTTGAGAGTTCACACTGTTAGTGCTTTAGTTTTTGTGTTGTATTTATAGTGTTTGAGTGTTTTGTGGATGTGTACTGTCTTTGGTCTTCCGTCTTCTGGTATTTCTGCTTTTGCCTTGTATCTGACTTTGATTTATGTAACATTATGCTTTGTTCCTTAGGTATTTTACTGCCGTTTTCGTGAAAACAAGAAATATGTTGAATTCATCTTATTTTTTTAAAAAAGTATTTACTAAAAGATCAGGACCTCTTCATTTATATCACGCTAATCGATATATAAGATCACCCTCCGTTGCAATTTTAAGGAAACTTTAATAACTTGTACCACAGGTATTGCCCTCTTTGGTCGAATTTTTACACTTTGAATAGTTTTTATTTATAATTTAAAAAATAACGACGGTCTTTCCTATATTTCAGATATGTTTATTATGTCAACGGCTACAAATTGCATTTAATTTCAAATTGAACATTGTCGGACATATCTTTCAGTTTTCCATTAAATTGTAATATAGAAGATACAGGACTTAAAAGAAAGATATTACATTCCAGTATCATTAGTATTTGATTCTTTAACTGCTTTATTTTAATTCATAAGTCCGGAAATGTACTTTTTGTCATTTAAATGCTAAAGATTCATTTTTTTAATGGTTATACTTTAGTTTCAATTGCTTTCATCATGCGATTGACTACTTTTTAGTTTTAAGTCAAACTTGATTTTTTTACTTACCTACATGTTGTTGATTATGTTAAAATTTCAAGGTAAATGTTCATTTCAGTATGTCTCCGTTTAGCAGACATTCTGAAAATTAAAGCGGGTACCAACCTATCGCAGAACCGGACATTTTGATTGATGTCTGTTTTTTTCGTGGTAAGAAAGTAAGGGGATAAGCAAAGTTTCCAACCCAGAATCCTTTTTTGATCGATAGGCCTTATCGATATTTCAGATTTTAGTTGCTTATCTCTACTTTTACCCTTTTAGTTGCTACAAATGCGTAATGGTATTTTTTGTTTACCATTGTATACAATTTTTCGTATAGGGCCCCTATAAAAGAAATGAAAATGTATTTGATATGGTTGAAAACTGCGGTGCCCAAACTTTAAAATGACAGGAGAACATTTTTTGAGGCAAGGACTGTTAAACATGCCGGAAAAATTTATTTTCATAATGATAAATGTTGGATAATATGGGTGTCGTTATTTCATCCACTGTAATTGTTTTTCTTGTTTACACACAAAGCTAAGTCTGTATTAAACGACAGAAAAAATACAAGACAAATGGATGAATATTCCAGAACATGAGTGCGTTTTTATCAGTTTTGGCAAGCAAATATTTCTACTCGGTCGTAGTAAGTTCTTTGATTTTCCCAAACATTTAGGTATTTACCAAAAAAGAAATAGTTTAAAACAGATTTAGCTTTCCTTCAATACATCTGAAAGGAGGATGTCGTATGCCCCTAGGGGAAGTTTCATTCCAAAAGCTTTTGCATTCATATACTGATAAACATTGAAACTTTTTAATGTGAAGGACCTAAGTTGTTTAAATGGCTTATATTCTTTTTAGCTCATCTGACCCAAAGGGTCAGTGTGAGCTATTACCATCACTTGGCTTCCGTCGTCCGTCCGTCTGTTAACTTTTCACATTTTCATCAACTCCTCTGAAACCACTGGAGCAAATATAACCAAACTTTACAGGAATAATGTATGGAAGGTTCTCAACAAAGATTGCTAATTTCGTTCCGATCCGACAAAAAACATGGCCGCCAGCGCGGAACTTGTATTTAACAGTGGACACTATGGGAAAACATCATTTTCATCAACTCCTCTGAAACCACTGAAGCAAATTCAACCAAACTTTACAGGAATGATGTATGGAAGATTCTTTTCAAAGATTGCTCATTTTGTTCTGATCCGACAAAAAACATGGCCGCCAGCGCGGAACTTAAATTTAACATTGGACCCTACGGGAAAACGTCATTTTCATCAACTCCTCTGAAACCACTGAAGCCGATTCAACCAAACTTTACAGGAATGAATTAGGGAAGGTCCTTTGCAAAGATTGCTCATTTTGTTCCGATCCGACAAAAAACATGGCTGACAGCGCAGAACTTGTATTTAACATTGGTCCCTATGGGAAAAACATCATTTTCATCAAATCCTCTAAAACCACTGAAGCAAATTCGACCAACCTCTACAAGAATGATGAATGGAAGGTCCTTTACAAAGATTGCTCATTTCGGTTCGATCAAACAAAAAAATATGGCCGCCAGCGCAAAACTTATATTTAACATTGGACCCTACGGGAAAAACATCATTTTCATCAACTCCTCGGAAACCAATGAAGCAAACTCAACCAGACTTTACAGGAATGATGTATGGAAGGTCCTTCACAAAGATTGCTCATTTCATTTCAATCCGACAAGAAAACATGGCCACCATGCAGAACATCGTAAACCCTGCTGTTCAGCATTTTGTCAGGTGAGCGATACAGGCTCAGTCTCTGAGCCTCTAGTTATGAAAGAAGTATTGCTTCATTTTTCGTTGAGAAACTAATTGTTCCAAAAAAGCAGATATTATCTTTTGAAATGAAAAACCTTCCATTATTTGGTAAAAGAGTGGTTTTAATAAATATGGCATGCTTTCGGTTCACAACTGTTGGGAATCAGAGGTATCGAAAAAATTGCATTAAAATGAGAAATGTTACCATATATGAGCCATAAGACCACAATGATTTTGAAAATATAAAAATGTATGTTGTGCAATGGCCACTTACTAATGTAAATAAACAAGATAAAAATGGTAATGTAGGCCACAATTAAAAAGTAAAATTAAACGGAAAAACATGTCGAGGATACGAGAGAAAACCAGTTAGTTGTTTCCTCTCGTATCCTCTACACGTTTTTCCGCTTTCTGTCCCGGTTGCCCCCAGAAGAAGGCCGTATTGGCCGAAACGTTGGGCACACTCTTCTTTCCATCCGTTTTTGGTTATTTTTGCTGTTTTTAGTTTGTATATTTGGTTTAATTCTACTTATTAATTGTGGCTTACCTTACCATATTTTTTTCTGAAAATGGATTAATTTCTTTTGATTGGCTATATATTATCTAAAATACATCGGCACACGAATACCGAGGCAAAAAGTAATGAAAAATGCATTTATGACAATAAGAATGGCATGGAAAAAAAACAAAACAATTGCGCATATACAATAAGAGGCCAGATGAACATTTCGGGCCTCCTATCATACAGGATATACATAGTTTGCTAATCTGTTCCATATTGTTGAACATATTTTTAAAGCGCCTTAGACTAAACTTTCGTCCTTAATATGTTAAATCATTTTATTTTAAATTACATATGTATCAAAGTAACAACACCTTTTTGTATTAAAATTTATTTTAGTTTATATCGCATGCACAGTCTGCCTAACATTGTCAGCATAAATACTTTTTTTTTTCAATGAATTGCAAAGGCACAAGAACGCCTAAGCATAACGTTAAGACACATGTTACACAATATTTGTATTGTCTTACTAAACAAATTCTAATAAAATAACAAATTTCTTCCGTAAATGGTGGTTACTGTGCGGATGATCCATGGAAGATCAATGCGCGCAATTTCTTCATTCATGGGTAAATTGCCAACCAAAAGTGTCGATTTTTGCATTGCAATGTTGAAAGCGATAATTTAACGTCAAAAATGCCTTACATCACAATGAATAGTTCACTCAAATGGTGACGACACTCCTAATTTAGTATAGGTTTTCAGACGTGAAGAAATTGATGAACTGGGTACTTACATTCGATCAAAATTAAAGGTCGGAAAATTTTCACAAGTGTAAAAAATTCTTTTTCTTTCCTTTCGATGGGCTGAACAAAAAAGAACAAGATTTTCTGACACTTCTGAAAGATATTCCAATTTGAAATGTAATCGTATGCGTGAACCATTTTATATTCTGTTTTGAAAAAAATGGCGAAAGTTAAGAACTTCTTTAATATTGTTAGTTTTGTCTGTTGTCATGCCTACTGCAAAATATTTCTAAATTAGTATCTAGGTATATTTATAAGACCTGGCAAATAAATCGAAAAGGCAGATCACAGTCTACGTCATGCCATTTAAAAAACTCCTCGCCGTATAAAAACACACAATGTTCATCATTCAGGTAATGATTTGGTTGATCGGTACCCCAATCAGTAAACTGAGCCTCTTTCCCGCTGTGAGCCCATACCCAGGTGTTGTTCTTTGCCAAGTCTGTTAAACCAATGAAGTAGTATGTTTTATGTTCTGAAACTGTAACATTTTATTGTAAGTAAGAATGCATTGAAATACATAGACCAATGAACAACAAAGCAAAAAGAGAGTAGGCTAAAATTCTAAACTAAAAAATCCAAAAACATCGCAATTCAAATTTAACACTGATGGAGACAACATATGACTGAAACAACACAAAAAAACATAAATAAATAAAGCACTATATATAGCAGTGTGAACCCTACAAAAACCTAGAGGTATTATCAGGTGCTCTGGAAGGGTAGGCGTGATCTTCGACACAAGAGAAACCAGTAAAAATATGAACAATTTACTTTTTTGCGTTTACCCTGTAAATTATGTCATGCAATATGCTGACAGAAGTATAAATCTATTTCCTTGTTCCATCTATATTGTCTCTGTTAACCCCAAGTGAATTCTCTATATTGAATTTTTTTTTTGAATTTCAATTGTCCAAAAATGCTGTTTTGCTGTGCATAGGAACTCGTATGGTGTCTTACTTTCTCAGGGACAACAATCGTAAATTGCAGCTTTAAACTATCCAATGAGTATTTGTTAAATTATTTGGTCAAAAGTTCTGTATACAATATTTTAATTATTATGCAATGGTTACAGAGTTCAAAAGTCATATTGTTACTAACATATATGGATTTAAAATCAGTAACAGGATAAGAGATGATGTAATTGTAACTGTTTATATTATCGCTACACAGTCAGAAACGCGGTTGACTGAAATTATCTACCCTTTAAATTGGAAACTGAAAACCTAGTAAGGAAATCGTACCTGCAATATAGAAGAGGTGGTTTGGGCAGGTCTTGAAAATGTTGATGTAACATTAGAAAGTCGTTAATTGCTAGGATTATTACAAAACAGCTTAATATCACACGAAATTCAAATCTGACTGTCACACGTTCACTCTATTCGTCTTTCCAAGATAAATTCAAGAATCTATTATCAACAAAGCATATACCAGAAATCGGAACAGTAAAGTAAGCAAGAACAGAACCGTCAGTTAAAAAAACGAGCAATCCAGGGACAACGGTTATATCGGAAACACCAAGAAACAAGGACACAACATGAGTACGGGACAGAAAGAAAAAACGAAAACGCACATACCAATGAACAAAACAGACCCAATAAAAACAAATGATGAGATCAGGTGCACCGGTAGAGTAAGCATCTCCTGTTTCTTATAAGACATCCGCCGTGTTGAACATGTCAACTCTGGTAGTAAATTCAAATCTGTTAGAGGAAAAACAAACTTCAGCTGTAAAGGGAAAGATCAGTTGACATATGGGAAACAGTTATCCCATGGCGGTCAACAAGATCGTGTTGTCGACCGTTAAACTTCTGTAGTGATAACTTCAAGTTATGGGTAACAAACCCTTACTTAAGTAGTGTATTTTTGAGCAAACGAGCTCTATCCAGGTAGTCATTGTATCGACCGAGACTCTGAGTTAGGAGATGTAAACTCCGTATGTGGGCGCTTTGGAATTTTGTTTAGAAAACCCTTTGTTAGGGTGAATCCAGGGAGAATATCGTTTTGTGCAAATTTTAAAAGGCTGACTTGACAAAGAAATCATTTTGATATTTTTAACGTCTTTGGTGGAATTGAATTTAATTGAAATCTAAATAACTGTATTAGTTTGCATAAGTTAAATGTTGTCAGAACAACACATAAAATTTTACCTACACATAAAATATGACCTTACGTTTATTTATATAATGCGATAAATTTCGTGATTTTATCTACGCGCGTGTGTGTGTGTGGGGGGGGGGGGGGTCGTCTTCAATACCAATCATTTATGTGCAATTCAAACAAAATAACTGTACTTTCTCTGTGATATCTAAATAACCTGTAATTTCGTTTCATTATCAATGGTCAGCTACATATTGTGACAAACATTAATTATAAGTGAATAATGTTTTAGCTCAGACTTATAAACTACGTTCATGATTGTCATAATCCGAGTAATCTTCAGATGGTTAGTCTAAGACTTAAGCATTACAACTCATGTTTACAGTACAAACTATAAATTGTTTTGAATTTTAATAATTGAATATCACAAGTGTGTATATGCACATTCTTAAAAAATCTTAAATTCACTTCATAAATTGGACTTAAAACTGTTGACAAGTCATTGTCTAGATGTGGACAGGCAAAGACTACTAACGCCATGTAAATTGCGTTGTGAGGACTCCTTTCTGAATTTTGATCCAACCAAATATCATATGTATGTTCAAGTGGGACCCATTTTAAGACAAAAATCTTTTTTTTTCTCGAGTGTACGAAACATACAGGATCAAGCCTTCGAAAAAAGGGGATTCCAACTGAGGTCAGGAAAAAATGAGTCAAGCCTTTTTTTGACATTTGTCGTCAACTTTTCCTAAATTTTGCACAATATTACAGAAAAAATCTTTTCCAGAAAAGGGGGTTTTCAATGACAAAACCCCACATATATATGTATTCCAAAAGGTTCCTCCATGTCAAATTCTTTTCTATCTCATTGTGAGTGAATCATGTAGCCACATAGGTTCTTGTGAGACTCTGGTTTTTTCTCAAATACTAGTAGATGTATTTGTATGAATTACAAGCTGATCGCTAGCAAATGCGGTGGTGACTTATCAATCTATTTTCAGAAAATATCAAAAATATGTGACGAGCAGGAAACGAAAATTCATTTAATACCAATATGTTGCATATATGAATATGAATGGGAAAGTGGGGCTTGTACATGTTGTATACATTATCATCTTGTCGCAAATTTAGAGGTTAGGTTATGGCACCATGACAAACATTAAATTGTGAATTCTAATTCTTAAGAGACATGAGTTGTCGAAATGCGCATATGCAGAATTGATATTCACAGTAACTTTGGCATTTAGTCATTTATTACCACTGTGCCGATGCCACTGCTGGTGGACTGTTAGTCCCCGAGGATATTCACCAGCCTAGTAGTCGGTGCTTCGATGCTGACCCGAAAGCTTATTCTATTTGGAACTTTACTATATCTAAATTTTTGTACATTTTGTTGAAACTAAGGAGAATCTCCCTCATGCATAGCTCTGTCCTTAGCTGATTTTGGCTTTACATTAAGATCATATTGGTTATTTGTTCTCTATCAGTTTTTGAATATCTTTGAGTTTATGGTCTTCCAAACGTTTAGATTTTATCTGCACTGAAGAGACATGAGCATATGCAGAATTTGAATTCACAGTAACTTCGGTATTTAGTCATTCTAAGTTAACATTAATAAAAAATAGGTCGAAGAGGGGTTTTCCTTTACAAGTATTCCGTTTACAAATCGTGTTAAAATATATATCACAAAAATAACTAAAAGTTTGATGCATTTAGGTCACAAATTTAGATTCTGTCCTAAGTTATAGGCAAACACTCCTTTAAGTTTAATGTTGGATTTCTGTATAATGACAAAATAGTTCAATCTTTCTTTTTTTTAAAATTCCTTAGTGTGTTTAATTAATAAGGTTTTTGTAAAAAAAACAATAGGATTTAATTTGCATTGAAGAAGGATTTATTGATTTAATTTTATGCTTGGATAAGTTAGACTTCGGTCAACTCGATTAAAACATTGCTTGTATCCCCCACCTAACTTCAAATTTTAATACAAAACCGTGACATTTTTATGCGAAACTTTAAAAAGATTCAATGTATGATAATTGAAAAAAAATGCCCCTCCAAAAAACAAAAACAAGAAAAACAAACAAACAAACCAAAAACAAAAACGGTACAGATTAAAAAGTAACCACTGTTCCGACCTTTTAAAAAATAATTATTTAATACCTTCAGCGTTTTTTTCTACAGTTTTCTTAGGGAATCATGAGAAAAGGCAACATGTTGATATCAATTTGTGACATAAAACATCCAAAATATATCTCTACCTAACTTTGAAAAGCGGTGCAAAAACTCAAATGATGATTCTTTACCAAACTCCTCTAGAAGTTTTGAGTTTGATTTTCCGTCCGTATTGCGACAGTGTTTTACCAGCAGGTTATACTCCTTGGGCTAGCCGGCAGTACTCCTTCACCCATCTTTCAAAATTACGTTTTGTCCCTTTTCCTTTTAGAGATTGTGGTCATGGTGTTAGAAGTCTAAATGTATTGAGTTTTATTTGTATTATATAATACCATACGGAAACGGGAGAGAGAGAGAGAGGAGGAGGTTTTGGGTACCCATTAACCGGTTTAACACTACCCCTGGTACCAAGTCAAACTGTCCCAAGTTCCTATCGTTGTTTAAGCTTGTCTTTTATTTGTTTTGTTTTTTTTCTTGTGTAGTTCCTTGGTATATATAGCCTGTAAGTCTCGTACAATTTTGGAACTTTCGGGATCAAAAAATGTATCCGGAAGTTACATTTTAAACAAAGATATATGACGTTGCAAACAAAAATTTGAACGTCATAATTCTCAGACGTCATGTTTTGGCGGGAAACGTTTTCGAATTGCCTGTTTATCGTGGATTCTCGTGAGTCACATGACGAGACTTACAGACCCTATTATGGCATGGCTGTTTTCGACCATTTTAAGTGTTTAATGTTATTCTTTTTATTCTTTTGGTAAAATCGCTTTTACTTCTTTTCCTCGTTATAGGAAGAGTTCTAATTCTTTTATCGATTTCAACCGAATTTCTGACCGTTAAATAACGTCTACCCGCCCATGCATATTGATTTAACATTCTTTTTTAGCATTCAAAATTGAAATAGCATTGCTGTCTTATAGAATTTTTCACATTGTATAATGTACATGACTTTGAGTCAATTTTGATTTTATCTTGTTCAATTTTGTAATGAAATTTTCACAAAAAATCATGTCAAGTTATTCTGGTGAGTTAAAAAAAACAGCTCACAATTTTAAGACAATTATATTTGTTCATGCAGTTGGATGTGAGAGGGTCCTACTACCATCAAAAACTTTTAAAATAAACCAATTTGACATCAATTGGACATCAAATGTATAAGGAGGAAGAAATATATCCTGGTCTTTTTTGTTGAACTTACTTGCATAATGCAAAACTTTAAGATGATTTTTCAAAAATGTGTTCGTTTCATCGTCATAAATTTCAGCAAGATGACCTCCAAAGGCCTGACAACGTAACTGAAATGTAAAGACAAATATAACTTTGTTTTGTTTTTTTTGCAAATGAAATTATCTTTTACAAATTTCAAGAAAATATCAAAATACAAAGTCACTTGGACATCAGATAAAAGTAAAGTTTGGTTTGAATTAGAAAAAACTTCATAGGGTGCATGTTTTTTCGGCCAACTTCTCCCACAGTTTCAATGATTTTACATTTATATATTAGAAATCAAGTATATATACATATAAGATATATTCATATATCTTTTATTTTTAAAATCATTAAGTGGAACATTCTAAGGCCATTTGGGCAAGAGGGGTTTCGTTAACAGGCTAGTCGGGACGACATATTGTTATTGTTCCGTTTCTTTGTTATTAAGTCTCCCAAACGAAGTTTCTGGAGACTTATTGTTTTTGCTCAGTTCTTATTATTAAGTCTCCCAAACGAAGTTTGGGGAGACTTATTGTTTTTACTTAATTCTTATTATTAAGTCTTCCAAACGAAGTTGGGAGACTTATTGTTTTTGTTGCGTTTCTTATTATGTCGCCCCAGACGAATGTCGGGGCGACATATTTTTATTGTTCTGTTTCTTCTTTTTCTTCTTCTTCTCATTATTATGTCGCCCCAGACGAATGTCGGGGCGACATATTGTTATTGTTCTGTTTCTTCTTTTTATTCTTTGTTATTATTATTGTTCTTCCACAAATTTTGTCCGGACTATTTTGAGAAAACGGTTTGATGTAAGCAAATGAAACTTGGCAGGAAGTTGGATCACTATGACGAGAAGTGCACAGGCTACGAAAAAAAATTTCAAAATGGCCGCCATTTTACGTTGAAACATTATTGATTAATATCTCAGGAACTGCTTTGCAGAATTTCTTCATATTTTGTATAAATGTTCAACAAGATGAAAGGAAGGAATTTGTGCGAAATTTTTTTCAAAATGGCCGCCATATTCCAAGATGGCCGCCAAAATGCGTCAAAATTTCAATGTTGTCCGATTTCAACGAAAATTGATTTCTAGGTAGATTTTGAAGCTGCAAACAAGATGGAAGAATCGAATTGGCTGCCAGGGGCGACATCAGCTATTGCTTGCAATTGCAAATCTAGTTAGTCTTTGTTATTAAGTCTCCCAAACGAAGTTTGTGGAGACTTATTGTTTTTGCTGCGTTTCTTATTATTCTTATTATTATTTTTCTTCTTCCGTTTTCCGCCTCCAAATTGTCCGCACGATTTCTCAGAGACCAGTGACCCAAACTTCATGAAACTTCATGGCATGATAGATATGGACCCAAAGTTGATCCTAAAGTTTTCGGAATTTCCAAAATGGCGACCGTTGCCATGGAAACGGTTAAAAAGGCGGGAAAATCAAAGTGCTCAGAATTGGATGAAATTTTATAGGAAGGTTGCCTTACATGTGTAGAATTGGATTCCGGTCTCCAAGACTTCAAAATGGCGACCGTTGCCATGGAAACGGTAAAAAAGGCGGGAAAATCAAAGTGCTCAGAATTGGTTGAAATTTTACAGGAAGGTTGCCAAGCATGTTTACAATTGGGTTCTAGACTCCAAGACTTCGAAATGGCAACCGCTGCCATGGAAACGGTAAAAAAAGCGGGAAAATCCCAAGTGCTCATAATTGAATGAAATTTAATAGGAAGGATGTTTAAAATCTGTGGATCTCATCTAAAGCCTTTGAATTCTGATATGGGAGTTCGTTTGGGAGACTTCTTGTGTTTGCATCCAAACACAATTAATACTAGTTATTATTATTATTGTTCTTCCACACATTTTTGTCCGGACTATTTTGAGAAAACGGTTTAATGTAAGGAAATGAAACTTGGCAGGAAGTTAGATCATTATAACGAGAAGTGCAGGTTACCGAAATTTTTTTCAAAATGGCCGCCATTTCCAAGATGACCGCCAAAATACGTCAAAATTTCCACTTTGTCCTATTTCAACGAAAATTTATTTCTAGGTAGATTTTGACGCTGCGAACAAGATGGAAACATCGAATTGGCTGCCAGGGGCGACATCAGCTATTGCTTGCAATTGCAAATCTAGTTATTATTCTTCTTTCTTTCTTCTCGTCCGGATGAACTTGTCCGAACGAGATCTCAGACACCATTTTACCTACAGCTTTCAAACTTTGCAGGATGTTAGCCCCATATATCTAGTTGTGCAACATGCAAAAATTTTTCAAAAGGGGGTTTATTAAGGGTACATGTGAATGGTTCAAAGAGGGGTGGGGTCCTCCATGTTAACCCTATGGGAAAATGAAATTTTGAATTTTTTTCACCATTTTTTTGCTGTATCTTAAAAACTATTTACTGTCACTCCATGAAACTTCATAGGGAAGATGTGATTCATAAAAGAAAGGGTTCAATGGGATTGGAAATTCAAAAATTAATTCCGTTGCCATGGAAAACATTCAAAAATGTTGAAATTTTGAGAACACGTATTTAGTATTGATAATTGTATTTTCATTACAGCTATATGTATTATTTTTAGGTTATAAGGGGAACTCCTGTCCAAATTTTTTTTGGAACCAGGTATAAAATTGGTTGTAATGGATAATGGGACATTTGGTTGCCATGGAAACCAAACCAGAAAGCTATAATTTTGAGAAAAACATCAAAATCATTCACAAAAGTTGAAATTTTGAGAAAACGTATTTATTATTGATAATTGTATTTTCATTACAGCTATATGTATTATTTTTAGCTGATAAGGGAAACCCCTGCCCAATTTTTTTTTGGAACCAGGTTTAAAATTGGTTGTATTGGATAATGGGACATTTGGTTGCCATGGAAACCAAACAAAAAAGCTATAATTTTCAGAAAAAACGTGTTTTATGCTGTATGTTATGTTTCGATTTCAGCTATATGTATAAAGCAAATTATAAGGGGAACCCCTGCTCAAATTTTTTTTAAAGGGGTTTAATAATGCCCAGGAATCCGATATTGGAGTTCGTTTGGGAGACTTTTGTGTTTCGCTTGCGAACACAGTTATAACTTGTTATTATGTCGCCCCAGACTTTAGTCGGGGCGACATATTGTTATTGTTATGTTTCTTTATTATTTCATTATTATTATTATTATTATTCTTCCAATGATTCTTGTCCAGACTTTTCTGAGAAAACGGTTTGATGTATTGGAATGAAACTTGGCATGAAGTAAGATCACCTTAAGACGAAGTGCAGGGTACGGAAATTTTTTTCAAAATGGCCGCCATTTCCAAGATGGCTGCCAAAATACGTCAAAATTTCAACGTTGTCCGATTTCAACGAAAATTGATTTCTAGGTAGATTTTGACGCTGCGAACAAGGTGGAAGCATCGAATTGGCTGCCAGGGGCGACATCAGCTATTGCTTGCATGAAAATTGCAAAAAAAGGTGGGAAAATCAAAGTGCTCGAAATTGGATGAAAATTTACAGGAAGGTTGCTTAGGACATGGGCATTAGGTTTCCGGTGTCCAAGACTTCAAAATGGCACCGGTTGCCATGGAAATGGCAAAAAAGGCGGGAAAATCAAAGAGCTCCGAATTGGATGAAAATTTACAGGAAAATTGCTTAGGACATGGGGAATAGGTTTCTGGTGTCCAAGACTTCGAAATGGCACCCGTTGCCATGGAAACGGCAAAAAGGCGGGAAAATCAAAGTGCTCAGAATTGGATGAAAATTTATAGGAAGGTTGTTTAAGACATGAGGAATGGGTTTCTGGTCTCCAAGACTTCGAAATGGCAACCGTTGCCATGGAAACAGAAAAAAGGTGAGAAAATTGAAAGTGCTCAGGATTGAATAAAACTGCATATAGTCAGGTTGTCTAGGATGTATGGAAGTGATTTTTAGCACGGATTTCTGATTTGGGAGTTCGTTTGGGAGACTTTTGTATCAGCATCCTGATACAGTTATAAATTTTTCTTATTATTATGTCACTCCAGACGTAGTCGGGGTGACATGTTGTTATTCTACGTTTCTTCTGATTATTATTCTTCTTCTTCCACAAATTTTGTCCGATCGATTATTTTTAAGTGGCTGAACCAAATGATTTCAAACTTTGCACACAGTTGCAACACCACCTGATGTTTGTCCATAAGGTTTAAAAATTTTCAAAATGGCCGCCATTTCCAAGATGGCCACCAAAATACGTCAAAATTTCAATATTGTCCGATTTCAACGAAAATTGATTTCTGGGTAGATTTTGAGGCAGCGAATAAGGTGGAATCATTGAATTGGTGGTCTGGGGTGACATCGGCTATTGCTTGCAATTGCAAATCTAGTTATTCTTCTTCTTCTTCCGGCGAAAAATTTTTGTCCGGGACATATCTCGAAGACCAGTCATTGAAACTTCACATGCTGGTAGAGGCCAATGAGAAGATGTGCCATCCGGGCTCGGAATTTCCAAAATGGCGGCCGTTGCCATGGAAACGGAAAAAAAGGCGGGAAAAATCAAAGTGCTCAGAATTGAATGAATTTTGACAGGAAGGTTGCCTAGCATGCATTAAATTGATTTTTGGTCTTAAAATTTTAAAAATGGCGACCGTTGCCATGGAGACAGAAAAAAGGCGGGGAAATTCAAAGTTCTCAGAATTGGATGAAATTTGACAGGAAGGTTTCTTAGCATGCAAAGAATTGATTTTTGGTCTTAAAATTTTCAAAATGGTGACCGTTGCCATGGAAACGAGAAAAAGCGGGAAAATTCAAAGTGCTCAGAATTGGATGAAATTAGACAGGAAGGTTGCCTAGCATGCAAAAAAGGCAAAAAAGGCGTGGAAATTCAAAATATTCAGGATTTTATGAAATATTACAGGAGGGTTGCTGGATATGGGGGTTCGTTTGGGAGACTTTTGTATTTTGCTCTGCGAACACAGTTATTACTTGTTATTATGTCGCCCCAGACGAAGTCGGGACGACATATTGTTTTTTGTCCGTTTCTCTATTATTATTATTATTATTATTATTCCGCTTTCTTTCTTCCAATGATTTTTGTCCGGGTTCGTTCTCAGAGATGCCTGGACAGAATTCATTCATATTTGGTACAAAGTTGGATCACCTATGAAGTTGTGTCTCCACCAAAAACAATTTTCAAAATGGCTGCCCAGTTACGTCAGTGTTTTGCATATGTCGGATTTCCATAAAAATCATCAAATCTCAAACATGCCTTGACAGATTTCATTCATATTTGGCAAAAAGTTGAATCACTGTTAGAAGATGGCCATGAAGCAAAAAAAAATTCAAAATGGCCGACATTTCCAAGATGGCTGCCAAAATACGTCAAAATTTTAACTTTGTCCGATTTCAACGAAATTTGATTTCTAGGTAGATTTTGACGCTGCGAGCAAGATGCAAGCATCGAATTGGCTGCCAGGGGCGACATCAGCTATTGTTTGCAATTGCAAATCTAGTTATTATTATTATTTTTACGCTTTCTTTCTTTCTTTCTTTCTTCCACCTCTTTTTGTCCGGCTTATATCTCAATGATGCCTGTACAGATATCATTCATTTTTGGTACAAAGTTGAATCACTATCTGGAGGGGTGCATGGGAGGAATTTTTTTTTCAAAGCAGTCGCCATTTTCAAGATGGCTGCCAAAATACGAAAAATTCGAAATTCGTCAAAGTTTAACAAAAATTGAAATTTTCTCAATCATGCTTTGATAGAATACATCCATACTTGGTACAAAGTTGGATCACTATCTGGAGGTGGGTATGCAAGGAAAATTGTTTTCAACATGGCCGCCTTTTCCAAGATGGCCGCCGAAATACGTAAATAATTCAACTTTGTCCGTGTTCAACAAAATTTGATTTCTAGGTAGATTTTGATGCTGCGAACAAGCTGGAATCATCTAATTGGCTGTCAGGGGCGACATCAGCTATTGCTTGCAATTGCAAATCTAGTTATCTTTAATATTCTCCCAAACAATTGACTGTGCATTAAAATACATAGTAACAGCCACTTTATGATTAACAGCAAACAGTGCCTTTTACTCCCCTTAAACAATTAAAGGTAACAGAAAGTAAATTTTTACCGAAACAAAACACACCAAATTAACAACCAGTTAAAAATGCCGCGAAACACATTAATAGAAAAGGTCTTGCTTCGTCTTCTTCAACTTAGTAATTTTTATTGAAATATGTTTATATTTCAAAAATCAATATTGTGACGATGTCGCTCTCGTATGAGATTTTAAAGTCTATTTGTATTGCCATAACCCAAATGGGTTCTTTGTCTGCAATTTTCAATAAATAAATAAATTAAAACTACAAGTTCCGATTTTTGCCGTGTTGACTTCTGGCATGAGATTTGCAAGTTCCGGAATTGCAAAATATGCGGGAAATCTTTGTTTATTCAAACTGCGATGTGAAATCTCACATTATTTTACGAAATATTACATTTTCTTAACCACAATAAGCACTATTGGTTTTAATTTTCTTTTATGTATGTAAATGATTGTACTCCAGCGAAACTGAAAGTACATCGCAATGGTTATATGGGTTGATTTCCTCAGAGACATATAAGACACACGGCTATATGTCTTTGATTTACTTAAGGCTTGCAAATTACATAGCTATGGGAAAATTTTGATGAAAAATTGTATCAATATACTGTTATTTGTAAGATAGGTGGATCCAAAAATTTTTTTCTGAAAATTTCATTGGTGTGGAAATAGTTGCAATTAATAATGATCTCATATATTTCCATTTGTGGTAAATTTGGGTCATAAAATATCATTCTGACCTTATGCTTGCAGTTTTCATGGCTGTGAAAATAGTTGCGATTAATAATTATGATCATTTATGGCTATCTGTGGTCAGGTTGGGTCTTAAAATATCATTCTGACCCTATGCGTGCAGATTTCATGGCTGTGAAAATAGTTGCAATTAATGATTATGATCATTTACAGCTATCTGTGGTCAGGTTGGGTCTCAAAATATCATTCTGACCCCAAGCATAGGGTCAGAATGACATTTTGAGACCCAACCTTACCACAGATAGCTATAAATTATAATGATTATTAATCGTAACTATTTTCACAGCAATGAAATCTGCA
The DNA here is from genome assembly GCA_002080025.1 of Modiolus philippinarum. Taxonomy (NCBI): domain Eukaryota; kingdom Metazoa; phylum Mollusca; class Bivalvia; order Mytilida; family Modiolidae; genus Modiolus; species Modiolus philippinarum. The sequence goes on along the minus strand of MJUU01015548.1, from coordinate 11,957 downwards.
AGCATAGGGTCAGAATGATATTTCAAGTTCCAACCTGTCCACAGATAGCTATAAATTACAATAATTATTAATCGCAACTATTTTTACAGCCATGAAATCTGCAAGCATAGGATCAGAATGATATTTTGAGACCCAACCTGACCACAGATAGCTGTGAATGATCATAATTATTAATCGAACTATTTTCACAGCCAGGAAATCTGCAAGCATAATGGTCAGAATGATATTTTAAGACCCAACCTGACCACAGAGAGCTGTAAATGATCATAATTATTAATCGCAACTATTTTCACAGCCATGAAATCTGCAAGGATAGGGTCAGAATGATATTTTAAGGCCCAACCTGACCACAGATAGCTATAAATTATAATAATTATTAATCGCAACTATTTTTACAGCCATGAAATCTGCATTCTGACCCTATGCTTGCAGATTTCATGGCTTTGAAAATAGTTGCGACTAATAATTATGATCACTTACAGCTATCTGTGGTCAGGTTGGGTCTCAAAATATCATTCTAACCCTATGCTTGCAGATTTCATGACTGTAAAAATAGTTACGATTATTATACCTCAATATTTGAATATTACTATATTTATTTCTGAAATAAAATTGCTATAATTCTCATTTATCAATTGTTTGACTATTTACCGGCAAATAGTTTCCATGACTTTTGACCGGCAATGTGAATCATTTTCGCGGAATTTTCTCTCTGCCACCGGATTGGCTGAAAGTTTTACATTTGTTCGGAACACTCGGGGTTCATCTTCTGCTAACGAAAACTACAAATGCTTAGCCGACGAAATTTTTATCAGAAGCAGAAAATATGGCAACACGGTTTGCAACGCTAACAAATGAAAATTTAGATGTAATTTTAGACGAAAAAGATTCGAAAAATACAAAATCCGTTATTCGATTATCTGAGAAAATTTTGGGTGATTATTTGCGAGAAAAAGATGATGAAATCAAATCTATTGAAAAACTTGATTCAACAGGTATTACTTTGGACACACCTAACACAATTCTACGCAAATTTTAGGACAGTGCAACAACGATGCGTTTGCCAGCGCAAACGAAATGTTCAAAGCAGTTCTTGTAAAATTGTCAAAGGCAGGTCATGGGACAGTACGCCATACGGAAACTATTTTGCCTGAGGAGTTACAAAAACTTTACAACCATCAGAACTTTTCTTGTGACAGTCCAGATTCTCTCCAAAAGAGAGTATTTTCTGAATATTTATTTTACTTCTGCAATCGAGGACGTGAAAATTTGAATGACGTGAAAAAAGATGACTTTGAATTGTGTCGCGATGGTCAAGGTAGGAAATATGTTTCAGTCAAAGTGATGAGGCAGACCAAGAACCATAGAGGGGATAATTTGACAGACGAAAACTCCAAAGATGGCCGTATGTACGAAATTCCAGATAGGTTACTATGAATACTAGTAGCTGAAGTTTCTGGCCATTTCGAAAGCTTATGTTTCTTAAGTGCAGTCAAATCAAAACATTTGAAATATATATGTAAATGCTGATACAGAAACGTTTTATACTTATATGAAAATGTGTGGCGTACGCATATATAGTTTAAAAAAAGACGTATATACTTCCCCTCTTTCAGTTTGAAATACGTATTGATAATCATGAAACCAATATCACATGAAATCAGGTTAATGTGCCAAACGATGTATGTTTCAAGCCAAAGTGCAAAAATTCTGAAGGAATTGAATCACTGAGTGTAGATTTCAAATAAAATTGTGACGTTGTAAGTTTCAGGATTAAAACAACACTATATGTGGCCAATAAAGTATTGAACATAACGGCCAAGATGCCGTTCCCGGCAATATTGTTATGTTTTGTTTTTATCAGTTTATACGGACAAGGGGTAGACGTAAATGAGACAAAATCCCTTTTAATGATTAGTTAAATAAAACATTAAGTTGTGATACCCATATATAATATTAAAAAAATTGTATGCATCTGTTCATTCATTTAGAAATTTATATATTGAAAACATAAAAAAATAAGAATAAAAAAGAATTACATAAAAGACAAACATTTATGATATCGATTGCAAAATTGAATCTCATATTTACAAATGCCCTCTTTGTTTAAGTTGATTTGTTATCAACAACGGGTGTTTTGTACCTAAAATATAGTTCACAAGGCTTGAAATTATATTATGTTCTGTATAGGTGGATATATCTTGTTTAAAATATGATACCTCAGCCTTTGTCCAGTCTTCTTTTTCAACAGAAAACAAAAAACAGTTGTCTTTAAATCGGAACCAGCCAGATGGACACGTCTTTATTGGTTTATCAACTAGCACTGTCAAAAAAAAAAAGAATAAAATAACGCACTTTATAGGATTTTTTTAAGGAACGCCCGTAAAACTCAACTTCTTGATGAAGCAATAATTGGGCCCATAACTACATAAAAACTACCTTAGTAAATTATTCAACTCTATTATAAATACTTTAAAAAAACATTTCGAGATAAGATAAATCAATGGATTTCGGAAGAACAGTAGAACTTCTGATAGTATAGTAATTGTCAAAACTTTTAAAACTTTTTTTAACAAACAAATATGTTAATAATGATAAAAAGAAATTATATGACTGTTTCGTAGATTAACGGGAAGCATTTGATTCCGTATGGAGAACTGGATTACTATACAAACTCTTAAAATGATAAAATAGGTCAAAATTTATATTATGCCATTAAATTATTTACAGCAGAACTACTGCATCAGTAAAATCAAAACAAAGTGATATATATATATATA